>PVIU01026803.1:0-21441 GCA_004026605.1 Ondatra zibethicus | reverse complement strand
GTGGGGAAGTGGGGGGGGAGTGGGAGGAGGGGAGGAAGTGGAAATTTTGATTGGTACTATTTATAAACTAATAAAAATAAAATTAAAAAAGAAGTGACTGACCAAAGGATTTGTACTGCACAATGTAGGGTATAAAATGCTTTTAAGGATCTCAGTAGTTTTGTTGGCTCTCCAAGCTGCCTCCTACAGTAGTTCCAAATTTATAATGCTGACCGTGTAACAGTGAACATCCGCACTAGTTGATGTCACTTGTTTATGGCCTGTTGAAAAATTTGAGAGTCCTATTGTATATATTGTATTGAGTTTCTCAGAAAGCTGTATGCCCACATGCACGCATACAAGATTGCAGGTGGGCTTGTTTTTATTTTTGAATCTCCTTTGTAGATTCCACATTTATCAACTCCATGGTACATTAAAACACATAGAATAATATCCACCTTCTAACCAGGAAAATAAAGCATGACTTTTGTCATATAGAATTGATTGATCATATATGCAACTGTCTAGTTCTAGGGGAAAGAAGCTGCCACAGAAACACACTTTGCTCACAGTCTTGCTTGTGAGCAAATTTACTCAGTTTTCTCTCAGAGCGTGGCAAGAATCATGTCAGTGTGATTCATCTTTCAGGAAAGAAGTGCAGTGTATAACCACAGCCCAGGCCAGAGAGATGACTTGGCTCTAGAGTGTAGTAGAAGCCAGGGCTGTCCAAGGGCAGAGCAGTGGTTGTAAACTGAGTAAGAACTGTGTCACCAGCACCCCCCCCATGGGCACAGCTGAATAGAGCCTTGACAATTATCTAGGTCAACTTATTCCACAACTTGATCCCATCAGATGTAAACTATACAGACTTCCAAAAGATAATCAGTCTCTCCCTTGATCCCATTTACTCTCAACTCTAGGTGGAGCAATAGTTACTTCCTTCTTGTTTTGAAGATAATAGTACTAACTCATTTGTAGTTGCTGCCTACAAGTTTTTGATAAAAAGCTAGGTAGGATTCCAGTCCTTTCAGTGCTCTTCCTATGTTCTGAATAGCAAATCTCACCACTCAAGACCTTGGTGATGCTTTTGCAAGTTAGATACTGCTACTAAAATAATTTGAATATCAAAATATTTAAAAAGATTTTCAATCTTTGCCTACTTTTTTTTTTCTTATTTCTCTATTCAGAAAAAGTAGAAGAGGCTTCAATTATAACTTCAAAAGTCACCAATGATGTTAATGCTTACCTATTTCAAGCCTGGCATATAATTCTAAATAAGTTATTACATTTTTTAAAGAGCTGCTGGTATTTTCCTCTACATGTGTCAAATCCCAAATGAAGCAATTAGAAATTGCAATCAAGTATCTTAAAAGGGTTAGTTAAGATTGCCTCCTCATTTTGCTATCAGAACCATGTCTTATTCATTTTAGAGTAGCTTTAAAAGGGCAGGTAACTTTGTGCCCATGTAAGGTGATAATTGGTAGAAATCTTATTTCTTAAGTTCAGCTCTTGAGTTGAATAATAATCTCATTTGGCAGTAGAACTGAAGAAAAAGCCCGAGAAGAGAAGAAAAGAATACATAGTTGTGCTTCTTGCCACAAGGGATTGAGAAAAAAAATGAGAGTTGTGGCTAGTAGAATAATGGCTTCCCCATTAAAAGGATCTGTAAAAAATGTTATGTCACACGGCAAATAGCAATTAAGAATGCATATAGAATCAAGGCTGGTCATCATCTGATCTTAAAACAGGGAGATTTTCCTGAAATAGCTAGTTAGAGCTAGGTGTTACTTTACTTTTTTATGAAGACAGGAACAAATTGTTCACCCCATGTAGGGCACCAATAGCAGACCAAAGAATCTATTCCACTCAAATTCAACCTTGTGAAACAATGAATTTCTTGGTTGAGGGAGAGAGAAACTGGTTTTTATGTTTTTAGTAAACCTGTATAATTGAATGGGTGATTCAAAAACTGCAGCTTCACTGAAGAGTCCTTCATCATCCATCATGGCTAACAACTTCACACCACACAGAAGTTTCATCACAGAGTTCTACTTTCAACTAACCCGCTTCCTAAATAATACAGCGCTGACCTCCAGCCCTCAACCACCTATAGCTAAGGAGCAGGTAAAAGAGATAAGTGGAATCTCAGGTGGGGATCTGATAATTTTCCTTCCCTTCTACTATAGACTATTGGTAGTTTCACTGCCATTAGCATAGATAGACTTAGCTTTCATTGCCATGGCTCTCAGGTGAAGGTTATCTCTACTCCTTGATGGTCATCTAATGTTTGGAGGAAAGGCTATATTAACAACACTAGGTGATCACAATGGTTGCTCAAAGTACAAGAGGAGGACACAGAGGTGACTATGGAAGTGATCAGAGTGAAGTTATTTCAGAAGAACTTGAAGTGTTAGCTGTGAAGGTGGAGAGTGAGTACTATACATTAAAACACTGGCAGTCTTTATAAGCTGGACAAGGTGAAGAACCATTCTCCTCTAGATCCTGCAGAATTAACATTTGTGCATTTAGATTTCAGCCTACTGGACCTTAACTAATGAGACTGTGTCACACTTTTACTCTCTTCCACTGTCAACTCATAAATTGGTGTTACTTAATCCATCTGGGTCTCTGTTTAGGTTGTGACATAAACAGAAAAAAAATGATTTAAAGACTTTGTTCCATTTTAGGTTTGTGATAGGCTCTTGCCAGTGAGTGAAATGAGCACACATGGTACAAGGTCTGGTATGAAGCTAGAGAGCCGAAAAGGAGAATCCAGATGCCCCTAGGTAAAAAGCAAAACTTGGAGATTGAAGGACCCTATTACAAGTGACTTTAAATCACCACAGGACAGCTAAATTGAGCTAAGCAAAGCAGCAGATGTGATGACTCCTATATGTTGCTATTTCACACCTTTCTCTTTGATTAAGAATCACCGCGCAAGGTGCTATCATACAGTTCATTAGTAGAGGGCTTCCTTAGTATGTTAAAGGCCCTTGAACCCATCTCCAGCCCAGAACTAACATATGATATTAAGACTCTTAGTTCAATCTCCAATATATAACTAATATATGAGATCAAGATCCTTAGTTCCATCTCTAGCACAGAACTAACATAGGAGATCAAAATCATTCTAATTGCAATATTATCCTTCTTAAGAATCAAACAAGAACGTTATACAAATATAGCACACATAAGTCAGCATCAGTGAGGAATATCTGATGTGTGGGATATGAGAGATAGATAGTTGTACCCTCACATATGTTTTCCTTCCCCTTCATCTTAATAGATATTTTGGGTGTACAAAGCTACTCTGCTGTTCTTGTTTAGAGTTGTGGCAATGTGATTAAGCTCTAGCCAACGGCTAGAGGAAAAGGCTAAATAAGTTCCTTTACTTACTTTCTGCTGGCTGGAATATGGATGTGGAATGAACTGTTTTGGATCCTGCAATGAGAGCACTAGCCTGGACATGGTGAGGTAATGCAATTGTGTCTGAGAAAGTCCTATTTAAACTCATGTTTCTATGACAAGGAATAAAATTATCTTTGGTTGTTTTCAATCTTACTAAAGGTCTCTATTTTGATGTACTAAACAAATGTACTGACTATATCTGCAAATATGTTTAGCTGGGTTCTTTCAAATTAAAATAATAAAATAATAATGAATATAGCTCTGTCAACTCTCTTAGTTACTATTCCACTGCTGTGGTAAAACATCATGACCAAGGCAGCTTATAAAAGAAAGCATTTAATTGGGGGCTTACTTATAGTTTCAGAGATTAGTCCATGACCATCACGGTGGGCAACATGGCAGCAGACAGGCAGGCATGGCACTAGAGAAGTAGCTAAGAGCTTACATCATGATCTTCATGCGGGAGACAGTGCAAGAGTGCAAGACTGGGCCTCGTATAGGCTTTTGAAGATTTAAAGCCCACCTCCACTGACACACCTTCTCCAACAAAGCCACACCTCTTAATCCTTCCTAAACTGTCTACCAACTGGGAACCAGAATTCAAATATGAGCCTATGGGGGCCATTCTTATTCAAAACCATTTCAGTCA
Source organism: Ondatra zibethicus (assembly GCA_004026605.1). Lineage (NCBI taxonomy): Eukaryota > Metazoa > Chordata > Mammalia > Rodentia > Cricetidae > Ondatra > Ondatra zibethicus. The sequence continues at coordinate 17,405 of PVIU01026803.1, read as the reverse complement.
ACTTTGCCCTAGGGGTGACATGGTTTTTTCTCTCCTGACTTGCTGTAATGATTAATTTTGATTTTTACTTGATGGTATTTAAAATCACTTCAAAGGACAGGAATGATAATGAATGATTTTCTGGGAAGGTTTAACTGAGATGGAAAGACTCAACCTGAATGTGAGCATACCAGGCACTGAATCAGAGGAAGAAAGGAAGCCAAGAACCATCATTATTCCCTCTCAGCTTCATGACTCTGGAAGCAATATACCCTCTCTCTGCTGGCCTTATTGCTAGAGTACTTTAATTCTCACCACAGCTTCTTCACCATGGGGGACTTTATGTACCCTCACCTAGCGGTCAAATAAAAAATATCCCTTACTGTCTTAAGTTGTCTTTCTCAGGAATTTTACCACGGCAATGAGGAAAGTAAATGATACACTTGACAATAGCCTTTTCTTCACTGTATTCACTAGTCAATAACGCCCATTTAAATGCCTTACTGTCATGTAGGTGAGGAATCCAGCACCACTTTTGCTGGATTAGAATTAAGATGTTGGCAGACACAAAATGAACTCCATGTTTTTCTATGTACTTTTGTTTTGTTTTGGCATTTTTTTTGTCTTACTGGTTTTCTTTACTTTTTTTTTAAAAAAATAGTTTGTCTGGTTTTTTTCTTTTATTGAGAGAGAGAAAGCATGAAGCTGGGTGAGTAGGGAGGTGGGGCCAATTCTGGGAGTAGTGACAAAGGGAAAAGAATATATTCAAAATATATGCTTCTGAAAAAACTAAATAATTAAAGAAACGATGTTGGCAGAGTTGTGTTCCTTCTTCAAGGATCCAGCAGAAGGAGTGCTTCCTATCTGATTCCTTGCCTTTCTAGTAGCTATAGGTCATCAGCTTTTCTTGGTTCATGGGATCCTTACTCCATTTTGAAAGCTAGCAGTGTTGAGCTAAGACTGTCTCATACTGACATCTTACCTCTGCTTCCCTCTACAACATTCATGAACGCTTGTGATTGCAATGGCCCACCTGGATAGACCCAGATCATCTCTCCAATTCAAAGCCAGCTGACTAGTAGCTATAATGCAATTCTATTTATGTGCTCAATTCCCCTTTACCATGTGACCTCATGTATTCACAGCTCTGGGGATTAAGGCATGGTTATCTTTGGCAAGCCATCCTTCTAAGCATTGTCTATCCTGCAACAATTCTATATATGTGTGTACATGTATGTACATCCACTTCCTACCTTTTTCCAATGTGAAGCCTAGAAGCTATGCCATCCTCATACCAACTGAGCACACTTAGCATTTAGATTTTAGTTTCTATCTCCATAAAAGAAACGTGAAGTCCTTGGAGAAAGGGGTGATTGCAGGGATATAACAGAGGAAGTTCAAGCAGGGTGGATCAGTCCATTGAACCAGAAAGTCAGGAAGTACTCAGAGAAGGATAAAGGGTTTTCCAGAGTACATAGGAGCCACCTTGACCATTATTTAATCTGAGACAATCTAATTTGAAACTAAACAATGATTGTAAAGGATGGTAAACCAAGTGCATAAAATAAAAACCCTTGAGTCTATCTATGTAAATAAGTAAATGCCAGACAAGAGAAATTTCTTTCATATTAGGTCACAACTAGAATTATAGTGAATAATAGAAACAGAGAATTACCATTTCACATCACCATAAAAATAACTGATTTAAGTAATAGTCATCAGTGAATGACTAGAACCAGTCAATGATGTCCCATTTAGGCAGAGTATGGTAGAATACTTTCCCATGATCTATGTAAACATAAAATAGCATGCACATCCATTATTGCTCTTGGAAAATATGATCCAGGCACTCTTGACTTTCCTAGATGTACAGAAGTGCCTTGGTGGACTATGAAGGTCAAGAATCTAACATACACAGCTTGGAATACATGTACTCAGGGGGAGAGGCAGGAGAATAAGCACAAGTTTGAGTCCAGCCTACACTGACTTTGGGGAGATTATGCCTCAGGAAAAAAGAGAAGAAACAATTAAAAGCAGAACTTAGTGCCCAAGACTTAAGATACAGGAGTATTTAAGGAACCTAGCACACACAAGTGAGTGGTATTAGAATCAGGTATTGTCATTAGCATTTAATTTGCTATTTAATTATATTGTTTTAATAGAAAAATAGCAATTGTATACATATGTGAGGTACAATGTGATGTTTAAAGATATCATTTGGGTGATTATGAATGATAAACTTAATGGATCTACCATGTGGTTTCAGTTTTTATGAGATATTTGAAATTTATTTTGTAAACTATTAGAAAATATACAATATGTTTAACACAACTTTTTCTCTTTCTCCAACTGAAACATAGGCTTTCTACAATAATTTCCCTTCCTCTTTCCCTGTAAATCACTATCCTACCTTCTGTCCATTCTGTCTTAGCTACCTACCATTGATGTTATTTTAGTTATCATCCTTATCTACCCTGTTGTACAATAGATATGGAAACATATTTGTTCTATCTTGCTGAAACTATGTACACTTGGATGAATAGCTCCCATTCCTCTCCTTCTACCTGTAGTCTTTGGAAATCAGCAATCTAATCGTTACCTCTGTCAGTTCAGTGTTTTCAGATTTCATATATGAGTGAAATTATGTAGTATTTTCCTTTTCTGTGCCTGGATCATTTCATCTGGTGCACAATATCCTCTGCATTGATGTGTTTCCACAAATAACAGAATATCCTTATCATTTAAAGACTGAATAATATTTCATTGAGTATATATATTTTCATTTTTCATTCACTAGTTGAAGGATATATGTTACGGTTCCAGCCACACAGTGGTAGCAGGCACTTCTGGGTTCCAGGGCCATGCATGTACAGACAAGCGCTCAGGCAAAATACTTAGCCGCCCCTGGACCTTAAAAGGCCGTGCATGACTTATGTGCAGCATCATTTGCATCAACTACCTATGACACAGCTACATAAACCCTTGCGTGCATGTGTGAACTCTGTCATCTGCGCATGATGTAGCTACATCAACCCCTGTGCGCATGTGCTAGGTAACCCTTAGAAAACGTCTCCAAGCTCTCTTTCCCTATACCGACTTTCCGAGGCCTTCGTACACGTATCTCTTCTCTAATAAACTCTTAATTGGGTATTGGTGTGTGTTCCGTTTTCACTCGCGCCAGGTAATTTCAATATCTAGGGAGGTTTCATACCTGGCTATTGTGAATCATATTGCAGCAAAGATGGGTGTGCACGGATCTCTATGGGATGCTCCCTTTGATTCCTTAAACACTCAGGAGTGGTATAGTTTTCCAAGGAGATGTTTTTCATAAAACTTTCTGCTAGTTTACAGTGTACCAGGGCTCCTTTTCTTCTAAATCCTTATCACTCCTTTCATTTCATCTTTTTGATACTAGCCTCTAACCTGACCTTAATGATTAGTAATATCAAATATTTTGTCGTCATCCATATGTCTTCTGTTGTAAAATATCAGTTTACATCCATTTCCTTTTATTAGTGAGTTGAATTTCTTATATATCTGGATATCAACCCCTTATCAGATGCTCACCTAACATTTTCTTCTAATTTGTAGATTGTGCATTTCCTTTTTTGTTTCTTTTACTCTACAGAACTGTTTAGACTGATGAAACCCTATTTTTATCTTCTTTCTTGTCTATTTTTATCTTCTTTCTTGCTCATGTGATGTCATATCAAAATGATATTGAGCTTTATACTTCTATTTTTCCCATAGCAATTTTATAGTTTCAGGTCTTAATTGAAGTCTTCCCTCTATTTTGAGCAAACTTTTGTATATGACATTAGATAAAGGTTCAATTTCATTCTTTGTATAATTCCAATTTTCCTTCTCTCATTTAATAATAATGAGCCTGTTTTTTCTTCATTTTATGTTTCTGTTGGTTATTTTTTGTGTCTACTTGACACAAACTAGAGTCATTTAAATATAAGTTACCTCAGTTCAGAAAATGCCCCCATCAGATTGGCCCATAGGCAAGTCGATGGGGCATTTTCTTGATTTATAACTGATGTGAGGGGCCTCAACCTTTTGTGGGCAGTGGCATTCCTGATCAGGTGTTCCTGGGTTATATAAGAAAGCAGTCTCAGCAAACCATGAAGAACAAACCAGGAAGCAACATTTCTTCATGACCTTTGCTTCAGTTCCTGCCTCCTAGTTCCTGCCTTGAGTTCCTGCCAAGATTTCCCTATATAGTGGAAGCTGTAAGAAAGTAAATACTTAGGCCATGGTGTTTATCACAGCAATATAAAGTAAACTAGGACAATTTTATTGACACCTTTGTTATAAATCAATTGACTGTCAATGCAAAGGTTCAATTTTGTTTAATATATCCTGTTTCTTTGGTAAATATATGTTTTATGTCAGTAATATAGTAAAGGTTTTGCTTAGATATTAATTGTGGTACAAATATATTTTAATGGTACTTATATTAAGCAAATATTATATACTTTATAGTACACAAATGACTATGTAACATACATATTTACATAAGTATGTATATAAATAACAGAAAGATTATGAATGACCCTTGATATCCTCTAGGGTTTGGGATTAGTTCCAAGAACTCCAAGGGTACAAAAAATTGAGGATGCTTAAGTTCCTCATGAGATCAGGAAGTATTTCTATATAATTTAAGCACATCCTCTGATATATTTTATATCACCTCTAGGGTACTAAAATATCTAATACAAATGACAATGACAAGAAAAAAATTGTACATGTTCCAAACACACACACAACTTTTTTCAGATTATTTTAATCCATGGTTGACTAACTCCTTGAATAACAGGACCTACAGATGTGGAAGGCCAATCGTACAAAACAAGGTAGCATAGTTATTCAGTCAGTTATCCTATTTTGGCTAGTGTATTTGTTTTAGGGGGTAATTATACTCATTTTGTATTAATTTCTTATATGCATTTGACTATAGTCTACATTAGATCTCTGTACTTGTTTATCCTACATATTTGCTACTCTGTATCCTTTCATCTATATCTCACTTCTTTTTGTCCCTTGCCCTTGACACATGTTACTTTTATTTTGTCCTCTATTTTTGTATACTTGGAAGTTTCTATTATGTTTTTTAGATTACACATATAAATGAGATCATAAAATATTTTTCTTTGTGTATTTAGCTGTTTTTACTTCCATATTCAACCATACCATGACACATTATTCAGCCCTAACATCAGTGGAATCTTATCAGAGTCTTATTATTTTGCCTATAGATCAACAAAAAAATGTGATATCAGAGAATACTAGTTCTTCTGGATTTGTTCTTTGTTATCATGATTGTTTTGATTGCCTGGATCTTTTGTTTGTTTGTACTTTTTTGTGATTCTAAACAAATTTAAAAATTGCATTTTCCTGTTTCTGTGAAAAGATGACATTGGTATTTTCATAAATGGTGTACTGAACCATTAGATGACTTTCTCTAGTATGGATGTTTCAGCAGTGTTCTTCCTGTCTGCCAAATATAGGAGAACTTTCTATTTATTTATATTCTATTCCATTTCTCTCACTAGTATTAAATAGATAAAATAATACAGATCTTTTACATCCTTAGTTAAATGTATACATATCTTACTTGTTTGCTTTTGGTTGTTATTTAAATGGGTTTATTTTAAAATATCCTATTTGAAATAGTTCATTATTTGTATATAGGAACATGATTGATTTCTTTTGAAAATTTTACATAAGATAAAAATGTAGTCCTTGAATTCATAATCCGATTTTCTTAGATTCTCAGTTGGTATTACAAATGTGTCTCACTATTTCTGGCAACTACTGATTTCTTTTTGATATTGGCTTTGTGCCCTGTTGTAAATGGAGACTGCTCTTTCATTCCCGGCTGCCAGGACTCGAATAATCACACAGAAACTATATTAATTACAACACTGCTTGGCCAATGACTCAGACATATTTTTAGCTAGCTCTTACATCTTGGATTAACTCATTTCTGTTAATCTGTGTATCATCACGAGGCTATGACCTCCCGGTGAGGTTCCAGCACTGTCCCCTTCGGCAGATACATGGTGTCTCCTTGACTCCATCTACTCTATATATCTCTGTTCATATTTCCCATCTGGCCTTATTCTACTCTTTCATAGGACAAAGTAGTTTCTTTATTAACCAATGGTAATAAAACATATTCACAGCATACAGAGGGGAATCCCACACCATCATGTAGCTTTAATGATTTTTTTTATCAGTTCAAGAAGTTTCTTGGTATAATCTCTATAGCTATCTATATGTCTATCTAGCTGTAGATCATGTCATCAACAGAGATAATTTAAATTAGCAAACATTTTGTACTATATTGTAATTTGAAACATTTAAATACTATGGGTAAAGTCATTGGAAAGAAACTTTGTGTTTGGCAAACAGTTCTTATAATGGCCCTGAATAAGCCACACTTCTTTATATTTTTGATTACTTATCCCTTTTCAATGTTGACTGTAGAACTCACTGTATGAGTTCCTTTGGACTATAAGGCATTGCCATACTTAAAATAGTAAGAAGCCTAATAAACGTCTTCACAGTGAGGTTTATCTGCTTGGAAGATGTCAACAAAGCTGCAGGGCAGAAAGCCTATCTCAAGGTTATCATGAAACCCCACGGAGCAACCACGTGAGGTTATGTTATTTTAAACAGAATTCTGGCCTTCAAAGGCTGTCCATGTCCTGATCTCTGAAACCTGTGAATATATGCTATATGTACCATTATGTATTGATTTTGTAAACATTTTCACTGTGCTGTTAAAGCATAAAAATATAAAGTAACAAATAACAAAATACAAGGCAAGTATTACTGGCGATTCTTTAATATAATTTAATAATAAATAATTTAATTTTTAGTATTGCAAAAATGAAAATAAGATATATGTTATATGAGTGGAGAGACCACTCAGTGATTAAAAGTGTCCTGCTCTTAAGAAGATCCTGGTTCAGTTCCTAGCACCACAGCTGGACTAGGATTATTGCATATGTGTGATAATTTGTTACCTCATTATTGTAAAATTAACACAAAAGTCTATAATCCTAGTCAGCTATGAGCTAAATGTACTTGACAACAGAAATAAAAAAAAAAAAACAGTCAATCCAGAGTCTGGAGAATCAATATTTGGTTGTAGTCCTGAGGGCAATTCTCTGACAGATATGAATCCATGTGTATCCAAGTGATAGATACTTCCATTGCAAATAGCAGAAGAGTACTTGCACTATTTTAGTGCAAAAGTGAGAATATGTGTGAGAACATTTGTTAAAATGCTAGAGATGTGTCTCAGAAACTAGAAAATGAGGTTAGACTATATGAGGGCCTTGAATTAAGGCCCCAAAGCCATCAGATGCACAGCAGGGACTAGGTTCAGGAGCAGAGCTTTTTAAAAGAGGTCCTGATTTCCATCTCTCCACAACCAAAGAGAATAAATAGGTACAGCAGCAGGACAGCTTTGTCTCTTGAGGGCCAGATGTTCTCTCTTCCCCACCTTTCTCTCCTTTTATTCCTTAGGATTGTATAGTTATATGACAAATCAGTATATCCCCAGCCCAACTTTTCTCTAATTTGCAATCTTGCCTCAGATCTCACACACCAGAAAGTATGGATGAACCTCATTTCTAAGTTTCTTGAAGAAACAAATAGTCCAAGATCAGCGTGGTTATACACACCTGTAATCCCAGCTGTAATGTGTTGAGTAGATCATGTCTTCGAAGCTAGTCTGAACACCAAAATAAAAATCTATTTGAAGGAAGGGGAGAAAAGAGAACAGGAAGATGGAAGGGGTTCAAGACACATAATTATGCAGCCATGGTTCAATCACTCATGACCAGGAGAGCATGCCAACTAGCATAAGCATAGTCAACAGGAGCCCTGTTATTGCGCCTATCATGGGCAAGCAACAACACATGTTGGCATTTTGAGGCAGGCAGACATGCCAGTGGCATTCTTACAACCCAGATCTCCTAGTTAACCTGTTTGGTCTTGATGTTGTAACTGTGGAGAAATACGAAAAGCAGGGCAAATGGTCCCACATGCCAATGCCTGGAATTCTGGGAGATCAGATCCAGATGCTTATTCTGGGAGAGCCTGGGTAGTTTTAAGAGCTCCTGAGACACTTCCCTGAAATTCACACAGCCTACTCATAGACAACAAAGCTTAAATTGCTCGGACGTTTGGGCCTGGAAATTCAAGAAAGAGATGTGTGTTGTGTGTGGAGATGAAATAAACAGCCTATTGAGCTGAATCTGCTTTCACCTCTTTGTGCTTTTTCATCTTTCCTGACACATGCCTTCATTTGAATAATCGAAACTCCCATGCTCATTTGTGATTCCTTCTTAAAAGTGAATGAACTATTGTGAGTATAATCAAATGTGTAATTAAAATATTTACTGCTCATTTTGAGTAAACATGCCTTCAGGAGAAAAAAATACTCTGCATTCTCTACCCTTATTTTGTATCACTCCTGGCTGAGAATCTCTGATTTCAATGATAGAACAGTAGTCCATTCTGTGTCTTTTCTTTTCGTTTTTCTCTATTTGGAAGACTATTTTAATATAAATGAAATAACTTGTAGATTTTATTATATGACTAAAAGATTACTTACAGTAACATTATTTATAATTATCAGTAAATTAATAAAAACTGTAATTCTCATAAAAAGGCATTGGTAAAATAATAATAGTGGGTTCAGGAGAACATGAACTTTCATTGAAGGATACATGCTAACGTTTCAAAGAAATGCAAAGTAAGGACATATAAATCATAGGAATTTTTAGAAAAAAACAATGTGCTTTCACACTTATTCTATTTACAAAAGAATAGTACAGTTGCTTCTTTATTTTAAATTGTGATAGAATAATTCCTTTTTATTTATTTTCTTTTCTTTTTTTTAAAAAGAAAACTATCTTTTTTCATTTTACATACCAATCTCAATTCCTACTCCCTCCCCACCATGCACTCCTCAGAGAGGGTAAAGGCACATTGCTTTGGGGAAGGTCCAAGGTCCTCCCTACTATATCTAGGCTGAGTAAGGTTTCCATCCAAAGAGAATGGGTTCCCAAAAATTCAGTACAAGCAGTAGCGATAAATCTTGTGTGTCTTTTCTTAGTGGCATTAATTATTACTAAATAAACCTTTTTTGGAATCTAAGAAATGACCTTCCAGTGAAGATACAGGAAGATACATTTACTAGCAACGAATCAATAAGCTAGGGCCATTTTATTTTGTTAAATTTCTTCTGTGTCAGACAGCTTTATATTTGTTGTTTAAATGTGAGCTATTTTATATGTCCCCACATACTGTGTCATGCATTCTGAAGCGTATAGAAAATACATTTATACAAATGGATGAAATCTCCAATTTCATGCCTAACTGATCTATACATAGCTAGGATAATCAGTTTTCCCATTGTGGCACTCCTGCCTATAACCCTAGCGGTATTCAAAAGACACACTATATCTTTGTGACTCTCATATCCCCATCTGTACTTGGAGACTGCTCATTCATTTCCCCATTTCCCTGACACAAATAATAACACTGAAACTATATTAATTACAATACTGTTTGGTCAATGACTTGTGCATATTTCTAGCTAACTCTTACATCTTAAATCAACCCATTTCTATGAATCTGTGTATCTCCATGAGGCTGTGACCTACCAGTAAGGTTCTGGCTGGTGGCTTACGTCTTTCTCCTTCAGCAGCTACATGGTGTCTCTTTGACTCTGCCTACTTTCTCTCTATATTTCTACTTGGATTTCCTGCCTGGCTTTATTCTGCAGTGCCATAGGCCCAAAGAAGATTATTTATTAACCAAAGGTTAAAAAAACATATTTGCATCATACAGTGGGGAATTCCACATCAACCATTGTTCATTCAGAATTGAGTTTACTATTGTCTTGGGCATAGAAATCATACTTTCCTTTAAAGACTCAATTATTTTCAATACATATCATGAGAAGGTTGCCATGCAAAAACAACCCTTTTCTTGGAACAGTTAAAATAAGAATGGATTAGGTGTTTTATTTTCGAAAAGGTCCAGAAGAATATTTTCCAAAGTGTCCAGTGAGATGTCATCAGCCATCGTGTGGGTGGCACATGATAAGAATACTTGTTGAAACAAATATTGAGACCTTTATTGAAATACCATTGTGTTAGGGGTCAGAGTTCTCCAAAGAAACATAACTAATTAGATATATGGAGAAAGAGATGGAGGTGGGGAGACAATCAATGGTTATGGAGGCTGATAAGGTCCTCCGCCTGACATTTGCAAGCTAGATACCCATTAGACCTAGTGTTGTGATCATAGTCTGAGACTCATGACCTGGGATCAGAGGAAGCAAACATTTACATGCCAGTCTGGAGCATAAGATCAGATGAGATGCCTCACCTCATGCAGGGAAACAAAATTGAGATAAATTCTTCCTTCTTCAGCTTTTTCCTCTATTTAGTTCCTCAGGGAATTGACTGATGCCTACCCATATAGGAGAAGGTCATCTATTATAATGAGCTCCTGAATTCAAATGCTAACTGGCTCTCAAAATACCCCCATAGACACAATGATGAATTTGGGTACTCCATGGCCCAGAAATGATAATATTCAATACACTGATGTAGAGGTGTATACAAGAAAAAGATATGTGAACACTGCTTCAAAATAAATTGGAGGTCTAGGCATTGGGAACACATGTCTTTAGTTTCAGCAATCAGAAAGTTTACACTGAAAGATCTGACGAGAGTCCCAATGTCCATGGCTAGTTAATTTACACATAGCTGGTCAAGGCCACTTTGTGCTATATAACAAGATCCCATTTCAAAAGATAAAATCAAAACAAAATGAATCCCAAAAGTACTTTATTAAAGACAACACTGGGAGGCTATAATTTCATACAATGTATCTTTGAAGACCTTTACCTATTACTCATGATGTTTTATTTTTTAATTTTTAATTGATGTGAACTTTACAACATAAACCTAAAATATGTTAATCTAAGTTACTTGATGGCATTTAGTACATTTTCAATATTGTACTAATACTACCTAGCTCTAATTCCCTGTAATCCAATGTGAAAAGGGAGATGATATGGGATATCCTTCTGTATATGTGTTGCTTTAATTTGTGGATGAATAAAGCTGTTTGGGCCAATGGCTTAGCAGAGTGAAGCCAGGCAGAAAAATCTGAGCAGAGATATATATATAGAGAGAGAGTAGGCAGAGTCAGAGAGATACCATAACTGCTGAAGAAGACAGACGCCAGATTCTTACCAGTAAGCCCCAGCCTTGCGCCAATACATAGATTAATAGAAATGAGTTAATTCAAGATGTAAGAGCTAGCTAAAAATATGTCTGAGTCTTTGGCCAAACAGTTTTGTGATTAGTATTGTTTCTGTGTTATTATTTGGGTCTGGGCAGCTGGGAAACAAACGAGCAGTTTCTGCCTACACGGATGTTTCTCTCTTACCCACCAGCTCCCAAATAATCATTCAGAGGCTTAATATTACTTATAAATGCTCAGTCAATAGCTCAGGTTTATTACTAACTAGCTCTTACATTTTAAGTTAATCCATATTTCTTGTTTACACTCTGCTATGTGGTGGTACTTTTATTATCATGGCACGTTCATCTCCAGCTCCCTCTGCATCTGGCTGGTGACTCCAGAGTCCACCCTCCTTCTTCTCATCATTCTCAGTTTGGCTTTCCTACCTAACTTCCTGCCAAGCTACTGGCCTGTCAGCCTTTTATTAACCAATGAGAGTAACACAAATTCATAGTGTAGAAAAGGATTGTTCCACAGCAATTCCTAAATATTTTCAGCATCCTAAAATGAAACACTGTACTCACTAAGCAACTAGTCTCCATCCCGCCTCCCCCAAGCCCTTAGCAACCACCATTCTCTTTTTAATTTCTGGATTTAATGTGCAGGTTACCAAAAATAAAAAGGACTATTTTCAGAGCAGTTTTAGGTTCACAGAAAAAGAATGGAAAGTACAGAGTGGTCTGCTATCCCATATCCTCCCCCTACATGCAAACCTCCTACACTATCAACATTCAACATCAGAGTAAGACATTTGTTACAAGCCTCTGTTGGCTTTTTAATGGGACATTTTAAATGTTCTTCAAAGTTGTGTTTTCATAACTGAGGCAGTTTATGTAGGCAGAGTAGCATGGCAAATGTCTACAAAATTGTTCTATAATTCAACTTTTTAAGGCCATTGTCCTTGGCCTCCCAAATGATGTCAATGAACTTTCCCCCTCCAGTTCTCTACTTCACAGAATTCTTCTTCATGACTTTAACACGTGACTGTTTGGACATAGTCCAGGTCTGAGCCCTTTATATTCTATCTTTTATGTGGAATATAAAACTTCAGGTCATTGCTTTAATTTTGTTAGTTATTAATATTAAATTTTGTGTTAATTAATTGATTAATCATTAGTTCATCCATGATTAGTGTGAGAGATAATGTTAGTAAAACACATTATATACTACATACATAGTAGGTGAAATTCCTTGAGCATAAGCTCAAGTACTTAAGCAATGCAATTTACGTTGATTTTCCACTATATTTTCCAATTATAAACAAAACTAAACAAACTACCCTTTGTTCAGTTTCTTTTTAAGCTGAATTCTTGCTAGCTTCAATAACTTTACCCAACACAAAGTTTTGTAGTTATTTCAAAAACTTCCCTCCTTTCTCTGGGATAATAGCCATGTTCTTGTGGAGTTACTATGATGCAAGCTTTAGGAAACAACCTCAGCAAGGGAACCACTAGGGACCTGCTCCCACTGACTCCTATACACCATTGGGATTTGGAGTGGTTGGTACCTGCCCAGATACTTTTGTCTGGTAAGTGATCCATGGTCTTTTCTGAGTACTCTGTTGTAACATTCCCATCTGAACTCAGAAACTCAAGTATTGTTCTCTTTGCTATTCTTGTGCTTGGAACAACCTGGGCTTGCTTCTTTTGTAATGTGGGACTGCACAGAGATCCCTGGGTTCCTTTTAGATCTTTTTGACTGAATACTTCAAACATGCATGAGACATTTTCACAGTTCCCCTTCTCTAAAAAAGAATCTAAGACTATCTAAAATATAAACCGACATTATAAAAGATGGCAGAGAGCAGTAGTTCACTGTTGCATAGCATGGTGGAAATATCGTGCAGTCGTTGGCATATAAAATCAATAAGGGATGGTTTCAGGATTTTTAAAGGAGAAAATTGCCATTGATTCCCTTACATCATATAGATTGGTGGGGGAAACTTCTAATTCCACATTGAACTATATAGGGATCTACAAGATATGATCATGGAGAGGATGGTTGTCATTTTAAAGGAATGGCTGTTGTAGCACACTGCTAAAGGAGCTGAGAAAAAAGAGATTTGGTGAAGGATGTGTTCGGCTCTAATAAAAACTACAGGTTATCAGGGCTAAAGAGATGACTCAGTGGGTAATAGCACTTGCTGCACAAGTACGAGGAGGTAAGTTTGGATCCTTGTGAAAAGCTGGGAATGACCATGCATGCACCTGTAACCCCAGGGCTGCGGGGTGTGGAGACAATAGAATCTCTGGGTTTTGCTGGCTGATGCCTAGCCAATACACAGCAAGCTCTAGGGGACAGTGAGCGATCCTGTCTTAATGGAAAAAAGCACAGAGTGATTGACAAGACGTGCAACATTTTTCTCTAGTCTCCTCACACACCTGCACTCTCATGCACGCAAGCATACACACAAACACACACAGAGAGGTGTCAGGAGTTAACGAGTGAGAGAGAGATAAAAGTGAATAGCAGTTGAGAAAAATAGTGTGTTTCTCAGGAAGCTCGCATACATTTGTGTTTTTGTTACTTACTTCCTTGTTGCTTTTAGAAAACATCATGACTGAGGCAAATTATATAAAAACAGTTTATTTGAACTTAAGGTTTCAAAGAGAGCATCATGGAAGGAAGCATGGCAACAAGCCATAGGCCCAGTGTCAGAAGCAGAAAGCTGAGGGCTCACATCTTTCTATGCAAGCAGGAAACAGAGAAAGAGAAATGGAAGTGACACAAGGTTTTATCTCTCAAAGCCCTCTCTCAGTGACGTACTTCCTCCAACAAGTTACACCTCCTAACCCAGCCCAAACAGTCCCACCCATTGGGGACCAAGTGTTCAAATATATGAGCCTATGGTTTTCATTCAAACCACCAGTGTTAGAGTTTGAACTTGAATGTTCCCTAAACACACGGATTAAAGGCTTGAATCCAGTGCAGGGACAGCAGGTGATTAACCAAATCTACAGGTTAATCCACTGATGAATTCCTAACTACCTAGATTCCTAGATGCAATAATGAACTATTGGAGGTGGTGGAATCTTTGGGAGCTAGAACCTAGTTAAAGGATGGAGGTGAATGTAGGTGCCATTGGAGGGTTTCTTTGTCCCCCATCCTCCTCTTTATCTTTGCCTCCTGGCTACCATGAAATGAAAACTTTTCTATGACAAGTGCTCTCTGTACATTCCTAATATTTTTAGGTCAGTTTTTTTTCTGTTTAAAGAATTATGTTCTCACTTATTTGAAAAGTAAAAGAACTGATAGTTGGTTCTTAAAAAAAAAAAAAACAAGATTTAGTTTAACTAAACTGAATGTCTTCAGGCCATTCAATGCTTATTTTGTACTATATATAAAGCAAATACAGAAATATGCTCAAAATCATGTGTTATATGCTTTAATGAGAAAATATAATTTACTTTACTTCTTGAGTGATCAGTTTGATAAGGAAGAGAGTCATGAGTGATATCTATTCCGAAGTCAATGTATGGTAGGTATTTGCTGTTCACAAATAAGCATTTCAGGGATTTGCTGGGAGGGATACATTTTTTTTTCTGTGAGTTAGAGGACACAGCCACAGTTGAGCTAAGTGCCTGCTCATCTCAGAGTTGGATAACAGCTTTGTAGGATAATAAAAAGAGGGCACAGATTAAAATAAGGTAGTGACTCCTCAATTACAGAAAGAGGTAGCACAAATAGTGAAGTGTGTGAACTTGTCTGTTGATTAATAGCTCATATTTATTTATTTATCTTTCTGCTTATCTGTTATGCTGAGGGCCTGGTCCAGGGCCTTGTACAGGACAGACAATGGTTCTTTCACTACATCACTGGCTTCAAAGAATGACCACTTGTTTTTTAGAGGAGCTTCCAGGTACAAACTTCCGTTCATGTACAATCATGGGGTCATCACAGTCTTTCTGATTGCTTTCCTTAGGCTGAGAGCTGATCTGGTAACATTCATTCAACAGAACCAGGCAATGACAAAAGATTTTTTTAAACCCCTTAAAATGGGAGCTCTTATGAAGGGGAAAAGGGTAAATTCAAAGAACAGGTACTATGGAACATACTCTTATTAAAATTAAGAATAAGTTCCCCACCTGCCCCAGGATTGAACACAAAATTTCATGCATGTCTGGCTCTACTGTAGAGCTGTAAATAAAGAATAAATACTCCAGTCAACAAATGGGCAAATGAACCTAACAGATACTTTTTCAGCAGATGGAGTAAATGGGCTGGAAAGTGGTTTGGTGGTTAAGTGCATGTACTGCTCTTTCAGAGGATCCAAGTTCAGTTCCCATGATCGACCTGTTAATTTTAGCTCTATGGGATCCAATGCCACCATCTGGATTATAAGGGCACTTTCATTCATGTGCAAATACTTTTACACAAACACACACACACACACACAATTGAAAACAATGAAAATAAATCTTTTAAAAAGATGAAGTACAAATGGCCATCACCAGACTCTGGGTTCATGTACCTGTGACTGAAGACACACACACACAAACACGCACACACACACACATATACACACACAATGGGAAGGAGTGACTGAGTCTACATTCTATACTAAGGACTCAGAGCCTTTAATTGTATCTGCTTCAGTACAATTTACAGAAGAGTCAGAATGGGTTTGGATGAGTGACAACTTCATAGGAATCCAGAGCATCTTCAGAGGAACCACTTAGGTTCATTTGGCTCTTGATTTCTAGAACTAGCTGGATTCTTCCTAACCCTGGATTTTCAAGCTTCTGATATTATTTTTAAAATGCTGTTACAACTCAATCTTCATGTTTCATCTATGATTTCTAGAACTAGCTGGATTCTTCCTAACCCTGGATTTTCAAGCTTCTGATATTATTTTTAAAATGCTGTTACAACTCAATCTTCATGTTTCATCTATAACTGTCCTTCATTCCCATAAACATCTCCTGAATTTCCCATCTGGAAAGTTAACAGTTTGAAATTATATTTTTGTTTGCTTACTTTGTTGCTCTTTATACCATTGATGAAGACAGGTCCATTAATGTGCTCTGCCCACTGCAACCCCCGCCCCGCAAACACACATAAATGCCGGGCAGTGGTGGCAGGCGCACACCTTTAATCCCAACACTCGGGAGGCAGAGGCAGGCGGATCTTTGTGAGTTCGAGGCCAACTTGGTCTACAAGAACTAGCTCCAGGACAGGCTCCAAAGCTACAGAGAAACCCTGTCTCGAAAAACAAAAACAAAAAAATACCACAGCTAATGAAAGCAAGAAGATGGAGATGAAAAACATGGAAGCTGACTCCTTCCTAGGCTTGTCTTCTTGGTTTGCTAATGTCCAACTTCTCTTCATATGGTCTCTGAGCATTTGTTTCTGGGTTCAAATTTCTTCTTTTAATAAAGACAGAAATCATAGGAGATCAGGACCTACACTTATTTTCTCATTGGAAGTTAATTATCCATATAAATACCCTATCTCCAAATACAGGATCATTCTGAAGTTCTGAGGTTTAGAATGTCAACATACAAATTTGAAAAAAGGGACATAAAGAATTGTGTAATTTTGTTGCTGCCCAGCTCAGCACCTACAACAGTGTCTGTCATACAATAGCTTCTTAACAATTGTTAATAAAGAAGAAAGAATCTATTCTTTCCAAATGACACAGAACAGACCTCCTTTTGTGGTTCTTGCATGCTGGGAAATTCTTATTCTTCCACGTTTATTCTCTGCACTTTGACCAGCTCTGAGTTTCTGCATTAACTGCTATCTACTGAGTGAAGAAAATTCTCCAATAGGTCTCACAGATGCACCAATAAATAAACAGGTGCAAAAAGAATAGTTTATATTATGTTCATTTAGCAAGATAATAATAGCAGATATACATATTAGTTTACACATATATCCTTACAAATATATACTTTACATATTTGTAACCTTCCCAAGAAAGACAGGTTGACTTATTGGGATGATGGAGTTTTAAAATGGAACAGAGCTGGGGGTGTACTTCACTGGTAGAGTGATGCTTCTCCCTACGTTAAGCCATGTCCAGTGCTGAAAGAGAAGTGGATAGAGGAAGGAAGGAAGGAAGGAAGGAAGGAAGGAAG
>PVIU01026802.1:0-21441 GCA_004026605.1 Ondatra zibethicus | reverse complement strand
CCCTCCCCCTTCTTCCTTGAAAGAGGGCATGGTGCCCTGCCCTGTTGGAAGTCCAAGGCCCACCCCCATCCCTCCCGGCCTAGGAAGGAGTGCATTCAAAAAGACTCGGTTTTCATTGAGCCCCCAAGGTTCAGGTGAAGAGCAGAAGGTGGGAGAAGATGAGTTAGGAAGTTAGGGCCGTGAGGGGCTGGTCCACCTACTGAGACAGTGTGCCTGAACTAATGGGAGCGCACCAATCCACCTGGACTGGGACTGAATGAGCATATGATCAAACCAGACTCTCTGAATGTGGCGGTGAAAGTTGGCAGATGGAGAACCCATCAACAATGACACCAGGACCTATTTCTTCTGCATGTATTATCTTTTTGGGAAAAGGTTTTCCAAGCAAAAGGACCTAAGAAACAAGCAGGTGTGGCTATCCTAATATCTAACAAAATTTATTTCAAACTAAAATCAGTCATAAGAGATGGAGAAGGACACTTTATACTCATAACAAGAACAATTCATCAAGATGAAGTCTCAATCCTGAATATCTATGCCCCTAATATAAAAGCACCCACATATGTGAAAGAAACTTTACTAGAATTCAAATCACACATCAAAACCCACACACTAATAGTAGGAGATTTCAACACTCCTCTCTCACCAATGGACAGGTCAACCAGACAGAAACTTAACAGAGAAATAAGAGAACTAACAGATGTAATGAATCAAATGGACTTAACAGACATCTATAGAACATTCCACTCAAACAGGAAGGAATATACCTTCTTCTCAGCACCTCATGGACCTTCTCAAAAATTGATCACATACTTGGAAACAAAGCAAACATCCACAGATACAAAAAAATAGGAATAACCACCTGTGTCTTATCAGATCACCATGGAATAAAGTTAGAATTTAACAACAGTTCTACCCCCAGAAAGCCTACAAACTCATGGAAACTGAACAGTCAACTACTGAACGACCCCTGGGTCAGGTAAGAAAAAAGAAAGTCTTCCTTGAATTCAATGAAAATGAAGACACAACATACCCAAACCTATGGGACACTATGAAAGCAGTGCTAAGTTCCTAGCACTAAGTGCCCACATAAAGAAAACAGAGAAAGCTCACATTAGAGACTTAACAGGACACCTGAAAGATCTAGAAAAAAAAAGAAGCAGATTCACCCAGGAGGAGTAGAAGACTGGAAATAATCAAACTGAGGGTTAAAATCAACAAAATAGAAACACAGAAAACAATCCAAAGAATCATTGAAACAAAGAGCTGGTTCTTTGAGAAAATCAACAAGATAGACAAACCCCTATCCAAACTAATAAAAAGGCAGAGAGAAAACACTCAAATTAACAAGATCAGAAATGAAAAGGGGGACATAACACTGAGGAAATTCAGAAAATCATTAGGTTTTACTACAAAAGCCTGTGTGCCACAAAATTGGAAAATGTAAAAGAAATGGACATTTTAAAGATAAATACCATATACCAAAATTAAATCAGGACCAGGTGAACAATTTAAATAGACCTATAAGTTGTGAGAAAATAGAAGCTGTCATCAAAAACCTCTCAACCAAAAAAAGCCCAGGACCAGATGGTTTTAGTGCAGAATTCTACCAGACCTTTTAAGAAGAGCTAATACCTATACTCCTTAATGTATTCCACATAATAGAAACAGAAGTCATTGCCAAATTCTTTTTATGAAACTACAGTTACCCTGATACCAAAACCACACAAAGACTCAACCAAGAAAGAATTACAGACCAATCTCACTCATGAACATCGGTGCAAAAATTCTCAATAAAATACTGACAAATCAAACCCAAGAACACATCAAAAAAATCATCCATTATAACCAAGTAGGCTTCATCCCAGAGATGCAGGGCTGATTCAACATATGAAAATCTATCAATGTAATCCATCAAATAAATAAGCTGAAAGAAAAATCCATATGATCATTTCATTAGATGCTGAAAAGCATTTGACAAAATTCAACACCCCTTTATGATAAAGGTCTTAGAGAGATTAGGGATACAAGGTTCATATATAAATATAATAAAAAGCAATATACAGCAAGCTGATAGCCAACATCAAATTAAATGGAGAGAAACTCAAAGTAATTCCACTAAATCTGGAACAAGACAAGGCTGTCTACTCTCTCAATATATCTTCAACATAGTGCTTGAAGTTCTAGCAATAGCAATAAGACAACATGAGATCAAGGGGATTCGAATTGGAAAGGAAGAAGTCAAACTTTTGTTATTTGCAGATGATATGATAGTGTACATAAGTGACCCCAAAAACTCTATTAGAGAACTCCTACAGCTAATAAATACCTGCAGTGATGTGGCAGGATACAAGATCAACTCAAAAAACTCAGTAGCCCTTCTATACACAAAGGATAAAGAAGTGGAGAGGGAAATCAAAGAAACATCACCTTTCACGATAGCCACAAATAGCATAAAGTATCTTGGGGTAACACTAACCAAGCAAGTGAAAGATCTATTTGACAAGAACTCTGAAGACAGAAATTGAAGAGGATATCAGAAAATGGAAAGATCTCCCATGCTCTTGGATTGGTAGGATCAACATAGTAAAAATGGCAATTCTTCGAAAGGCAATCTATAGATTCAATGCAATCCCCATCAAAATCCCAACAAAATTCTTCACAGACCTTGAGAGAATAATAATCAACTTTATATGTAAAAACGAAAAACACAGGATAGCCAAAACAATCCTATACAATAAAGGAACTTCCGGAGGCATTACCATTCCTGACTTCAAACTCTATTACAGAGCTACAGTAATGAAAACAGCTTGGTATTGGCATAAAAACAGAGACATTGACCAATGGAATCAAATCAAAGACCCGGTTGTTAATCCACAAACCTATGAATGTCTGATTTTTGACAAAGAGGCTAAAATTATACAATGGAAGAAGGAAAGCATCTTTAAGAAATGCTGCTGGCATAACTGGATGTCAACCTGTAGAAGAATGAAAATAGATCCATATCTATCACCATGCACAAAACTCAAGGCCAAATGGATTAAAGACCTCAATATAAATCCAACCACACTGAACATGATAGAAGAGAAAGTAGGAAGTAGCCTGCAATACATGGGGACAGGAGACCACTTCCTACGTATAACCCCAGTAGCACAGACAATAAGAGCAACAATGAATAAATGGGACCTCCTGAAACTGAGAAGCTTCTGTAAAGCAAAAAAAATAGTCATTAAGACAAAAAGACTACCCACTGAATGGGAGATCTTCACCAACCCCACATCAGACAAAGGCCTGATCTCCAAAATATATAAAGAACTCAAGAAACTAGACATTAAAATTCTAAATAACCCAATTAAAAAATGGGGTACTGAACTGAACAGAGAATTCTCAACAGAAGAATTTCAAATGATCAAAAGATACTTAAGGTCATGTTCAACTTCCTTAGCTATCAGGGAAATGCAAATCAAAACAACTTTGAGATACCATCTTACACCTGTCAGAATGGCTAAAATCAAAAACACCAATGATAACCTATGCTGGAGAGGATGTGGACTAAGGGGAACACTCATCCATTGCTGGTGGGAATGCAAACTTGTGCAACCACTTTGGAAATCAGTGTGGCGGTTTCTCAGAAAATTGGGAGTCAACCTACCTCAGGAGCCAGCAATACCACTCTTGGGAATATACCCAAGAGATGACCAATCATACTACAAAAGCATTTGTGCAACTATGTTCATAGCAGCATTATTTGTAATAGCCAGAACCTGGAAACAACCTAGATACCCCTCAAGGGAAGAATGGATAAAGAAAGTGTGGCACATCTACACATTAGAGTACTACTCAGCAGTAAAAAAACAATGTCATCTTGAATTTTGCATGCAAATGGATGGAAGTAGAAAACACTATCCTAAGTGAGATAACCCAGATCCAAAAATATGAATATGGTATGTACTCACTCATTAGTGGATTCTAGCCATAAACAAAGGACATTGAGCCTAAAGTTCATGGTCCTAGAGAACCTAAGTAATAAAGTGAACCCAAACAAAAACATATATAGATCCTCCTGGAAATTGGATGCAGACAAGATCGCCAGGCAAAAGTTGGGAGCATGGGGGTGGGATGGGATGGGGGAAGGAGAGAGGGGGAGAGAGAAGAGAGAAGGGAAGGGTTGGGGAGAGCTTGGGGGACTGGGATGGTTGAGATGGAGGAAGGACAGATATGGGAGCAGGGAAAAAGATATCTTAATTAAGGGAGGCATTGTGAGGTTGGCAAGAGGCCAGACTCTAGAGGGGGTCCCAGATGTCCCCAACTAGGACCCTGGGCAGTGGAGGAGAGGGTGCCTGGACTGGCCTTGTCCCGTAGTCAGACTGATGACTATCTTGAATATCACCATAGAACCTTCGTCCAGTGACAGATGGAGATAGAGACAGAGTCCTACATGGGAGCACTGGACTGAGCTTTCAAGATCCAGTTGAAGAGCAGAAGGAGGGAGAATATGACCAAGGAAGTCAGGACCACGAGGGGTTGATCCACCCACTGAGACAGTGTGCCTGAACTAATGGGAGCTCACCAAAGCCAGCTAGAATGGGACTGAATGAGCATGGGATCAAACTGAACCCTCTAAATGTGGCTGACAATTGGGGCAGACTGAAAAGCCAATGATAATGGCACTGGGATTTGTCTCTATGGCATGTACTGGCTTTTTGGGATCCTATTCTATTTGGATGCAAACCTTCCTAGGCCTGGATGGAGGGGAAGGGCCTTGGACTTCCCACAGGGCAGGGTACCCTGCCCTATCTAAGGACTGGAGAGGGAGGGGAGGAGGGTGAGTGGGAGAGCGGGAGGGAAGCAGGTGGAGGGGAAGAAGTGGAAATTTTGATTCCTAGTAGTAACAAAGTAATAATAAAGAAAGGGAAAGAAAAAAATAATTCTACCATCAACCTAAAGAAGCAGATAAGGTAAGAAATATTATACTAGAATCTACCTAAAGAAATACAACCCTGCTGAAGTCATGATCTTAGCCCAGAAGGCTCAGGTCAGAAAATATTAACATTGTTTAAGGTCTTAATTTGTTTCTAGGAACAATATAAATAATTATGTATAATTACATATATTATATATAATAATTTTATCATTATATATTATATGAGAATTATATATTACACATACACTATTACAATATAAATAATAATATATTATTACATATATATATAAAATACAGAAAATAATAGTGGAATAAATTAAATGTTTTAGAACAGATTTAGAATCATAGAAAACTTACTAAAGAAATTTCCGTACACTCCAGATCTCACCTCTCTCATTATAAACATTTATCATACATTAATCATTAAAATAAAAGACTGATGACCTTTTACTAAATAGTCTGTTTTATGCAAATAAGTTCATTTTGTGTAGGTTCTCCTGTTCCAAGCGGGAGTACAAAGTATAACCATCACCCCATCTAAACTCAACACTGCCTCTAACTGAGCCCTTGTTTTGGACAACATTTGTCTTGCAAAGCATACATACTGAGGTGCTTTGTATGATTTCCCTCAGTTTGGATTTGTCTGCTATTTGGGGAAGGGGGTATGGGGAGATGGGAAGAGGAGGCAAGTGACAGAAGAGCCACTCTCATCAGGGCATAGCAAAGGCACTTGGTGTCCACAAGGCTTAGACTTGAGCACAAATGTCTGGTGGCTGCCTCTACTCAGCAGTCATTCCTTCTCTGACTAAACTCTTTTTAAACTTTTTAGAACCACGTCTGCAGAGATATTATAAAAGAGTGGACGCCCATGTGACTTTTGGACATCCTGTGCTAGTTACCTGTTTGTCTTGTTGGGTCTTTTCCAAACTTTCTATTCTATTTTGTCGCAGTTTTCTAATTAAATTCTTTACACACATTGCTGACTCTCTTGCCTATGTTAGTCATTTCCTTTATATAATTCATCCCTTGGTTTGTATCCGCTATGAAGTGATGGGCAATGTTTGGAGTTAAACCTGTGAATTCTTCATCTGGTGTGTTACCATGTCAGTACCTTTGGATTCAATAATTGGAGAGTTATGGCCTTTTGGAAGAGTCAAGTTGCTTTGCTTTTTCACGTGTGTGTGTGTGTGTGTGTGTGTGTGTGTGTGTGTGTGTGTGTGTGTGTATTTTGATTTATGCATCCCCTGGCTTAGGTATTTCTCCTGGTTTTATTTGAGAATCTAATTAATGACAAGCATACCCATGAGGCACAAAACCCCAGCACTGGAGAAAACAGACTGCCATTAATAGCAAAAACACTAAGCTGAGAAAGAAATAGAAACAGTTAAAACTAATTAAAGCCCAGTTTAACACCACCAATGTCCATAAAACAAAAAAAATGAAACTGTAATGTACTGTGAAGTTTTCCAAATTATTTCTATTAAAATAGAAATAGTAATAAATGAGGTAAAGATTGAGGGGAAGAGAAGTAAAAGGAAGGACAAAGACAAACTAGAGTGTAGAGGAATGGGGAAAAAAGCACAGGATTTACAGATTATTACCCAATAAATAAATGAAAATAAAAATAAATGACGGAAGCAGAATTTTAAAAAGCCTTCTATGCTCAAAATATTAATGAGAGTATATTGAAAAGTAAAAGGGAAACACAAGAGACAATAAATAAATAAAAGACAACCTGTTGGGGCAGCCCGTATCTTCTCCAACTGCAGTCTGTCAGGTGGATATGGATGTAGGACCATGGCAATTGGACAGTCTCTTGCTCCACGCCTCTGCATCCACACACACGTCCCATTCAGCCAGAGCTCACTTAGTCTATTTCACAGTTGTCTGATGCTCAGAACCTCTGTTTTTACTTTGTAAACGTCCAGGTTTTGAATACCAAGAACCTCTGCAGTGTGTACATGCGTTTACAGTATATGGGCTGAGGCATGTTTTCCTGCCTTCATATACCATGGGCATCTCTTTGGGTATTAGGAGTGGGGAAGCTAACAGTACCCAGTGTCCTGTTGGTGAACTTGTCCCCGTACTTCTGAAGCATTAGATGCCCCATTGGAGGGGTGAGGCTCCAGATATCAAATCATTGACTGGAGCTTCAGAGTTCAGAGACCTGCGACAGTCAACCTTGAGGCACATAGATGACTCCAGAGCTTTATATAGCCAGAACCTCAGAGTGAGGGCAATCCTAGTCCAATTATTCTCAGGTAATATATCTGTGCCGTACCACCAATTATAAAGACTCTCATAGTCCATTGCCCTCTTCATTGCTATATGTGAGCCTGTGACTCAGTTCACCCCTCAGCCTACCAGCATTCCCACCCTCCATGACTGTCCCCGTGGCTGTCATCTGCCTGCAGTTGTTACACATTGACCCTAGGCTCCTTGACTTGTGATTCTTCCATATTCTCAGGTCCCCAGTGTAGTGTTCAGTTTTAAGACAGCAGGTTCCCCTTGGTATGGTATTTTTGCCTCAGCCTCTGAACCATGAAACTCATCTCCACCGCTGGACCAGCCCACTGGAAGAGTCACTGTCTCACCAAAACCCCAACTGGATTTTCAGACTATATGAACTGTTGGGCTTGCCCTGGAGGGGAGGGGCTGACTGGTTTACCTCCCTTCCCCCACACCAAGGAGCCTTGTGGTTGAAGCCCTGGCTTCACTGCCATCCCTGTGTGATTCCAGGAATGTTCTGCTATTTCTCTGTTGGAAAAATAATTTATTCCTTATCCCTACTCTTCTCAGTCAATGAATACATGACACACAGGCAGGTTCTGATGTGCCATCCTACCTCAGAAGCCCTTATCATGTTGTCTTGACATGAGAATGAATTGGAGTTGAACATATGGTTGGAAATTCTAATTTAATTTTTTTATATTTTAAGAAGGCATCTGACAAAACATGGAAAAAAACAAAAATCTAAAGATTATGCCAGGTCTAAATTCTGATGTACATGTTTACGGAGTGTCTGTCAAGCACAGACTCAAGTGTCAGATCTCTAGTATGTACATTTTTCTGTTTTACATCACTCTAAATGTCTTTGCTTTTAGGTTGTTCGGTTAGGTTTGGTCTGGCTTGTTTGATAGTGCTGAGAATGCATTCTAGAGCCATGCTTTACCACTGACCAACATTCTAGAGCCATGCTCTTTCACTGACCAACATTCTAGAGCCATGCTCTTTCACTGACCAACATTCTAGAGCCATGTTCTTCCTCTGACCAACATTCTAGAGCCATGTTCTTCCTCTGATCAACATTCTAGAGCCATGCTCTTCCTCTGACCAACATTCAAACTTCAATCTTGCTGCAGTTCTTGAGGGTTCACTTTGCTTTTCCAGTAATTCTTTCTTTGAGAGAAAAGGAGTCACAAAATATGATGGATGGACAAAGGCGAAAATGTTATTGGTGTACTGTCAGAGCAGACTTCCCCACCTGCATGTTCTCATAAAATCAGGTCCAGGTAGGTAGAGCCAGTAACTCCTCCTTGCTCCTGAACACTGTGTTGACCTATACTTCAGGCCACTGCTACAAATGTCTTTACTTCCACTGTGTGTCTTACTGCATCAAGGGTGTGAAAGAACTCAGAGAACCCTGAATCTAAGGCATTCCAGGCAGGGCACAAGCGGCTTCTGCAGAGTTTATAGATAATTGAAATATGAACATTTTCTCATTTCCCCCACTGGCTCGCTGTAATTTTGAGTCAGTGACTTTGTAGTTGTGGATCTTCAACAATGAGAGGCCAACTGATTCCATGGTTATCATATCCTTTGAATCTGTGGATATCTATCTGTTAGCAAATGCATACACAGAAACAAAGCCAAGACACAGACCTCCATGCTGCCTGGCAGTGTTGGGTCTGTGATATATTTCTAGATTCATGATTCTCCTGACAATGATCCCTTTTTTGTTTGTTTGCATGTTGTTTTTCAAGACAGGGTTTCTCTGTGTAACAGCTCTGGCTGTCCTGAAACTCACTTCATAGACCAAGCTGGTCTTGAACTCACAGAGATCTGCCTGCCTCTGCCTTCAGAGTGCTGGAATTAAAGGCATTCACCACCACTGCTTGGCTTACAATGATCCTTTTTATCAGATAGATTTCTCCAGTGTTTATCTAATTAAAGCCAAGTGTCAGACTGCATCCTCCCAGGCAATGTTCTCACCTGTAGAAAAATTTCTTAGAAAGAAGAGAAGGTAGATTAAATATTTTAAGTAAGTGTTGCTGGAGTGAATGTGCACAACTAGAGACAACAGGGAAACTCCAACAAGGCACCCAATCAATTTTCCATTAGATTCTAATTCACATCATTAAAAGGGATGTTTCATTTTACAGAGAAGGTTCGGATATTTCATCAATTCTTAGATTGTAGCCCTCTCAGTTACCCTTCAGACATGAATAAAACACCAGGAAGTCCTCAAGAAAATGTTGGAATGTTCACATCACTCTTTATAGTCTCTGCAAGAAAGTGGGCAAAGTTATGGCCAAAATGTTTAGTAAGATCTGTGGTGCTTTTGCTGCATTAGTCTTGCCAAAGCTTTCTAAACATTTGAACAGGAATCTATCTTCAGAACGGTTGTGTCTGCAATAGGGAAGGTTCCCAGGCAGCCTCTTCTAGGGAAGCACCAACTGTCTAAGTAACACAGCGTTTTCTAAAATGTGAGGCTAGCATGAAGATTGCTAGCTCCAGAGGGGAGTTAATGTGGTGTGGAGATATTAAGTGGGACCACATGCATTCAGCCCATGTCAGTCCCTTCTCGCTTCTTATCATCAGTAGGATCTTAGTTTTCTGCTAAAGTCTTTTTCCCAATTCCAGTTTAATGGAATTCTGAGGGAGGCGTGTAAATATTTCGATTGTTAATTGAAATTTCTGCCTAAAACTTCACCATCCCATCCTTGACTCCAGACCATCTTTGAATTACAGATTTCAGTTCTGCCGGACTGAAAGGATGCTTCAGAGGTTAAAAATACTAACTCCTCTTCCAGAAGATGAAGGGTGAATGACAAAGGGCCTGGCAAACAGAAGGTGCCAGCTAGAACCTCGATGCAGGAATGTGTTTAAACAATTGCTGAGGTTTTAAACAGTGCCCCAAACTCTTAAGACACCATCTGTATTCTTTCTCCTTCATTTGGTGGAAAGGGCACCAACAACTCTGGCCGGTTGGAAAAGCAGCCGTCATTTACGTCCCCTCCATTTCTCATATTCATCCTCTCAGTAGGTTAGTTATCCAACTGAGAGACACTGTCATCAAAAAGTCATTGGCAGATGACCCAATGAAGAAGTTTCCATGCACCCACGCCTCTGGTCCTCTCATTATAGGTCAGAGGTTCTCAATTTGTGGGTCGAGATCCCTGGGGGGTCCTATATCAAACAACTTGTGTATCAGATATTTACGTTATGATTGGTAATAGTAGCAATGAAGGAATTTTATGGTTTTAGGGGTCACCACAACATGAGGAAGTGTGTTAAAGGGTGGCAACATTAGGAAGGGTGAGGACCACTGCTCTTAGATAGAGATGTGAGAAAATGAGCCTTCTGGATGATCCCAGAATCTAGATTTTTGAGGAGCACCATAGGGGCAGGAGAATTTTCTATGGGCATCCTCTTGCTTGGAAGTTTTGATAACATGGTCAAGTCCTCTCCAGAAGTCTTTTTTCCAAAACCTATATTTAGGGAGTTTCTGGATGTTTCCTATCATAATTTAGTATTCAAATCAAAGTCATTTGTTTTGTTTAGAAGACACCGAATTTGCTGAGCAAAATTACAAGCTTTTCGATGAAGCTGTCCTCAAAATGATGTCCCCTGTGGTGTGTTAGTAGGAAAATAATGGTGAACTTAAAAGTGATAATAGAGCTTGGAAAATTAAAGAAAACACTAATAAGTACACAAAAGAGTACTAAAGCCCCGCCCACTTCCAATTTTCCCATCTCTACTCTCGTCAGAATACCTTTCCCTAAGCAATTTTCTTTTTCGTCCTTTAACTCTGATTGAGTCATCACTGTTCCAATCTTTCCCAGTCCTACCAGGAACTCAAAGAGGTAACAGACTTCTAGCATGGTATACAAACACCAGCAAGGTGTATGCCTTCCTTTGTTTGCTCAGGTATTTAATTCCTCTTAACACATACCCGGCCACCTGCGTTGACGGCGCCACTGGTCCCAAATAGACTGTGACAGATCTTACCAGCTGTTGTCTCTCTCTTTCATCTCCAGCCCAGCATCATTTTTCCACAAAAGGCCCTTTATCCAACGAGCTCTTTTTGCTAGATCCTCAAAGGATGTTTTCTTTATTGCTTTCAGAGGTTTGAGGTGATCTGGAGGAATGAGAAAAGGCAGTTGAAATCACAGACTAGAATCCAGGCAGACGACCCAGAGTGACAGTGTAAAGCTTGAATCTAGCTATTGACGTAATAAGTGAACGTGCTATCAAATGTGATAAGAGTTTGGTAGATAAGCTCATTTAATGAGCATAGCCTAAGGCCTGTTCCACTGCCCTATTTTGAGGGACCGCAAAGTGGAATACCCTGTTTGAAATCTACAATAAAAAACAAGTGGAGCACTCAGTATTGGAGCCTACCGTCTGGTCCTTCACAGTCCTCTTAACCTGCTTGTTTTGTGCTTGCTGGTCTCTTAAGTGTTGGGTTAATGTCTTTTGAGGATATTTTAAATGTGCACACACACACACACACACACACACACACACACACACACACACACACACAGCCTCTCCAGCTCTCTGCAGCATTTCTTCCTAAGTGTGTTCTGTTAATTCCTTCCCCCATCTGTTTACCCTCTCCTCCTCAGAGCTTGTTGAGCTCTGTGGAACTCAGGGAAGGATTTGTGAGGACAAACAGAGCAAGAGGGCCGGCCTTCTGCACGTAAGAAGGTGCACAAGGAGGGACCATAATGTTTGGTCATGGAAATGGAACGATCAGGATCAGAAAATTGTGATTAATCCAAGTGGAAGACTAGAAGCTAGGAAAATACTTTTACTAATACAAGAACCTGTTTGATAGAGTAATCATCAATAGAATAGATGAGAAGGGAAAGGATGGAGATGGCTTGGGAAGTGTTTGGTTTGGATGGCACATGTCCCTCATAGGCTCAGGTACCTAGCACTAGTTCCCAGTGGGTGGTGCTGTTTGGGGCATCATTATGGACCTTCAGGAGGTACAGCCTTGCTGGAGGAAGCATATCACTGGTGATGGGTTTTCAGAGTTCATAGTCTGCTCACCACCAGTTTGCTCTCTCTGCTTCCTATTTGTAGTTGAAGATGTGACCTCTGGACTTCCTGCTCTGACTGTCTGCTGCCATGCCTCCGCCACCATTATGAATTTTCCTGTGGGCTACAAGCCACAATGAACTCTTTCTTCCATAAGCTGCCTTTGGCCATGGGTTTGACCACAGCATCAGAAAAGAAACTAATACAGAGAGTCAGAAATTTCAAAACTGTTCTTTGAAAAAGAATTAAATGTATGGAGTCACAATGAGTCTTGCTTCAAAATTCACAGGGCCCAGGTCAAATACTCGATGATAAAACATAAAGCTGTTGTACTGGCTGGCTTTGTGTGTCAACTTGACACCAGTTAGAGTCACTAAAGAAGAAGGAGCTGACTCAGTTGAGGAAACGCCTCCATGAGATCCAGCTACAAGGCATTTTCTCAATTAGTGATCGGTGGGGGAGGGGCCCAGCCCATGGTGAGTGGTGCCATCCCTGGTCTGGTGGTCCTGGGTTCTATAAGAGCGCAAACTGAGCAAGCCATGGGAAGCAACCCAGTAAGCTGCACCCCTCCATGGCCTCTGTATCAGGTCCTGCCTCAGGGATCCTGCCCTGTTTGAGTTCCTGTCCTGACTTCCTTCAGTAATAAACAGCATACTGAAGTGTAAGCCAAATAAACCTTTTCCTCCCCAACTTGCTTTTTGGTCATGTTCCGCCACAGCAATATAAACCCTAAGACAACTGTTGAGTTCATTTTTCTGAAAGCAAGAAAATAAATATCAGGAATGGAACTAAAGAGTGAAGCGTCTTAAAATTTTTTCACTTAGGGAATTCAAGGATAACAGAGATAAAGGAGAAAGAACATAAACTTTGCATAGTTAAAAATATCACTGCTATAATTTGATATAATATTGGAATAGACTCACTATAGCAATAAAGTGAGTCAACAGAGCCCTAGAGTTTTCCTTCTTACATTGCGGTAATTTATTGTGTCATTGCAATTTATTCCCTTAATACAAAATGCTTCAGATTTGATCAGATTTTGAATGAAATGACTGTTCTTAACAAATACAGAATGCCAGTTACTATTTTACAAGTTTTACTTTTGAGAATTGCTTATGCTCATTTAATTGTTATTGGAGCTGTGAAGAAAAGTTTATAGGCCAGTAAAACATTCTGATAAAAAAAAATTACACACACACACACACACACACACACACACTTGATACAAGACAGCTGGAGTTGAATATTCTCATAGGATGTTCCTGAAAAAAACTTTCAAAAGCCTTCTTCCAACAAGTACATTTTGCATAATTTATTCTTTCTTGTGAATCTACTTTGAAAGGAACATTTTTGCAATGGTGTCCTGCAATGGTGTCCTGCAATGGTGTCCTGCAATGGTGTCCTGCAATGGTGTCCTGCTGTCTCCGGTAGCTGTTCTAATCTAGGAACATTTGAATCATAAAAACAGCTTCAAATTAAAAATACCAACTTATGCACTTAGTGTTTACATTCTTTTCGCTTACATTCTCCACCAAAATGTGAAGTTAACTAGGAATTGTTTTCCTTGTTAATAGTTTCTTCTTTGGAACATTTTAGAGAAACTTTCTGATATTTGCATTTCCCTTCTCTCCAGTCCTGTAAGACTATGTAAGACTATGGATTCAGGTTCTTTTTTTTTTTTTTTTTTAGATCTTTTACCAAAAAAAGTAAATATGATTTTTAAAATTAGCTCACAATGTAACAGGTTTCCTTATGGCATTTTCACATGTACCTCATTTTGGTTGATTCCTCCACACTTACTCGCTTCTACCCAGCCGCCCTCAAGTGTACCCGTTTCTCTTCTGCTTCTAACTTAGTATCTCATGCCCTTTATTGTTCTCCTATCTCATCAGCTAAAACCTTGTTTTCTCCCTTCTCATG
This sequence comes from Ondatra zibethicus, assembly GCA_004026605.1. Lineage (NCBI taxonomy): Eukaryota > Metazoa > Chordata > Mammalia > Rodentia > Cricetidae > Ondatra > Ondatra zibethicus. The sequence goes on along the minus strand of PVIU01026802.1, from coordinate 7,328 downwards.
GCCACGTTTCCAGTTCCCTGGCTGGTACCCACGTTTACTCCCACCTAAGTATACATATTTAACAATTAGATGACAGAATCCATGTATGAGAGAGAACATGTGGTACTTGCATTTCTAAGCATGCGTTGGCTCACTTAATATCATACTTTTATTTCTACATATTTTCCTACAGATTCCATGCTTTCATTATCCATTCATCTGATGACAAGCATCTAGGCTCAGTCTGCTGTTGCCTTGCTACTATAAAAAGAGACACAATGAACATGGCTGTGCCGGTGTCTCTGGCAGGATAGAGAGCCCTTTGGGCGCATGCCCAGGAGTGGCAGAGCTGAGTCTTACAGCAGTCTTATTTTTAAATTTGTTTTTGAGAAACCTCTACACTGATTTCCATAGTGGTTGAACTAGCTGATGGTTCCACCACCTGTAAATAAGGTTCCTCTTTCCTGCACAAACTCATCGGCTCTCATTTGTTTTCTTGACAATGGCCTTTCTGACTGGGGTGAGATGGAAACTCAAAGTAGTTTTAATTTCATTTCTCTAAACTTTAGGGATGATGGATATTTAAAAAATATTTATTGAGCATTTTCTTTTCTTTTGGAGGACTATCTGCTCATTTCATTGGCCTGTTTATTGACTGGCAGTTTTGATTTACATCTCAGTGTTTAATTTTTTTTTTAATTAAACCAAGAGCTCTTTCCATATTCTTGAGGTTAACCTCCTGCCTGGGGTCTATTCATGGCACTGTTGCACCAGTGGTCACATGCTTGCCTGGCAGCTCGGTGCTGTAATTCATAGGGTTAACAGCCAGGTAAGAACGGTGATGACTTTTCTCCCTCAACGGCCAGCATAGAACCCTCTGTCATTGTGAAAGATGGCCAACAGGAAGGAAGCTTCTGTCTCAGTTCTAAGTTCACATCTCCCTATGTCCTGCCACCAAAGGACGTGTTGCCTTCAGTAACAGCGCCCTACCATCTGTTTGTGATGGGCAACCTAGAGGAATGGCAAGAGTTTGTCTTGTTTGCTGGGTCTCTGGGGCCCCTCTGTTCAAGGACTCATAAAGAGGTATCTTACACCTAGCTCTTAGATATTTTTTGATTCATGGCTTCCAGTAGCAGCGTTAACCAGGAATGCAGGTTATCTCCCTTCAATTTCTCTTTTTAACTATATTTTAAGCTGTCTTAAAAGATAGGAATACACACACATAGCTCTTTTACACACCCTTCATTTGGGTTAATTCTCTTCCCTATCTCTTACACATCACCACCTCTGTTTAAACGTGTCCACTCCCACTACCCATGCCCTCTGCTATTTACTATCATCTTTGTTCTATTTTACTCCCCCCTTAAAGAGTCTCCCTCCTTGCCTTGCTGGTTCCTTTCTAGCTTCCTAGGTTAGAGTTCTGATATGAATGGATATTTTTAAACACTTCCTATAGGTCTTCATAGTACATGTCTTAGATTTTTATGTATTAATTATTAATGCTAGTGCACCTGTATGCGGGGGGATCATGTCCACTATGGCATGCATGTCACAGTCAGAGAACAACTTTGTGGGGTCCGTTCTCTCCTTCCATCCATAGTTGATTTCTGGCTAATTCAACCAGGTCACTATGCTTTGTGGCAGGAGCTTCCACCTGATCCTTCCTGCTATCCCCACCCTGATTTGTATTTCTTGTTCCGCAAAAGATTTCTCTGTCCACATACGGAGCCTTCCAGGGAGAGCAGTGCAAACGCATAGTGACAGACGACCAAGGCAACAGACAGTCCATCCTTAGACATGAGAAACCTACCAATCTCAGCACGGATATTCTCCCACCAGCAGTTTCCCGGAGAGGGCGGATGATACCTCACCCAACAAAGGACAGTGAAACCGGCCGGGTCTTAAAGGATGGCATGTGCCCACTAAATACCTGAAAATCAGCAAAAATTGTGAAGACATGAATGGAAAAGCCAAAGTGCCAGAGGAACACCAAAGAAGTGGGGCTGTTTAACAGAGCCCAGTGTTGCTTAGTGGGGCCCTCTGCATGGACCAGCCTCTAAAGGCAATGAATGTGATGTAATCCAAAGCAAGTGTGCCTCCAATGCAGCGGTTCACAGCGTGAGCACTGTCTGCCAGCAAGCTATCTGCCATATTTATTTTCAACTAAAACTTTACTCTTGCAAACTTTAATACCAGAGAAATGTGTCTTTAGTCAAAAGCTGCTTGATTCTTTTTCATTTCAATGTTTAATTACAAAGCTATTTTTAAACTAAGCCCTTATAATTGAGTATTAAAAATACCTGTAATGAAGGCTTTTGAAACTCCTGGTAAATTTCACCAAACTCCCCTTTCCATTTGTCCTTTTCTGCAAATGATTTGGAAAAAAAAAATCAAAGCGATTTTATAAACTTGAAAGGCCATTTTATTTAATAAGTATTAATAGGGCTTATAATTATCCCCATAAAAAACCACTCAACAACTTCAAAGAGAAATAGCAATTAAAGACATTTGATTTTAGAAAAAATCACGACATTATCTCAAAGAGTAGAGGTTATGTGTTCCACAGGCACGTTGCCTCTCTAGTGTCCCTGGTGACATAGGGTGGGACAAGGGTGGACAGCAAACGGGGTTTGTGCTGGCATAAAAAGTCACCTGCAATCTTAAAAACTCAGTACAGAAAAGCTGACCTCATAAAAATGTTTTTAACCCAAATCAAAATGTTGGATCTCTCTCTCTCCAAACACCTAAACACTGAATGAATTTAATGTTCTACTTGAAAGTATCTACTGATACTAGAAAAAAAAAATGGTTCCATTTGTCATTGCTGAAGACAATTCGTTGGCCAAACAAGGAACTTCTCACTCCCTGGAAACTGGTACCCTCTGCAGCTTTAGAGGAATGCTAAGTAGCAAGCGTTGCAATTCTGGAGATAGACTACAAATGGATTGTTCTCATATTTTGTCTTCATAGGCTTAACTGTACTTTCTGCTATGCAAATCTAATCCATGATGACAACTGGCCAAAAGTGGTTATTGAACTCAATCTTTTTTGAGTAGGAAAACCATCAACATTTCTCTCGCTCTCACAGATTGTGTGTGTGTGTGTGTGTGTGTGTGTGTGTGTGTGTTACAGTGTTTGTACATGAACAATTTGGCATCTTTCCAGGCTTTGAATATTTTACGCTTTTCATTAGAAACACACAAATCTGGGTATCACGCAAATAACACACCCTTAGGAAGGATATTATTGAAAGCAATTTTAGCTATTTTTCCTGCATTTTTAAACTGCGTTTGGATTTTTGTCTCAAAATAATGCTATATACAATTTAAACTGAGAAGCCAAGAAAAGTTCCTGCCACTGAACAGATTTTGTTCTTACGATGGACCACACCAAGCACTCTTACAGCTTGCGAGGATGTCATCTGTGCGTTAGGGTGACAAAGGGTGAGCCTCTGATGGCTACCTGTCACTGTCAGTTCAACTGGATTTCTAAACACACCTGGCAAGGGGTGCCTCTGGTAAGTCTGCGACAGCATTTGCAGAGAAGACCCACTGACAGGCATTCTCCATCTCCTCGTCCTGACCGCTGAGACGTGAATTGCTCTGTGCTGTCGTGTGTCCCCGTCATGAGAGACTGAAACCACGAGCAAGATAATTGCTTCCCCAGTTGAACCTGCTTTTGCCAGGCATCCTGTCTGTGATGAAGTCTTTCTTAAGCTGCTAAATAGAAAAAGATTCCATCTGTGAGATTTCCACCTTCAAAACAGTTCCATTTTACTCTGCATTGAAGGGAGATGGGGACTGAGATATAAATCTGAGTGAACACAATATTTTACTTGTTTTTCAAAATATTTATTTATTGCTTTGATGAGTATGAATGTTTGTCTGCATACATTTATGTACATCCCATGCCTGCAGTGCTCACAGAGGCCAGAAGAGGGCATCAGATCCCCTGGAACTAGAGGTAGAGATGGTTATGAGCAGTAGTGGTTCCTCACAGCCTATCTCTCTAGCCCAAAACACATTTTAAGGGCAAGGTCATTATTAAAACTTGCCAAATTTAGGGGAAAAAAACAGCTTACTGAAGGTTATATTTTATTTTGGCTCTTTTAAACAAAATAGAGTTTCAAGATCCCAAACACTTGCTAGCTCTCAACTGTTGTTTTATGTGCAGTTTCTTTGTGTTTTAGTTTCTTCATTCCCAGGCACGGGCATTGTGAAGCGCCATTCATTTCATATCCTCTCTGCACCTGGCCTTGTGCCAACCCTGGCATCACTGTATTCAAGCTATGGTGGATATCTTGCTTGGTCAAAGTTGCCAACACAAGTATGGTTCTAAGGCCTATGAGATCCAAGCCTTGTCCTGTGCATACTGTTCTAGGCTTCCAAAGATGAAGGATTTCTGACCCCATTTATTAACGCATTCGGAGGTAACCTAGTAGGTCTAACTAGTATCTCCTTAAGCAAATCACTTAAGCAAGCTTAATGACTTCTGTGATGGACAGCGTTCCCTTCTGTGTCGATGTCTCTTTGCAGAGTGACTTGGTAGATAAAGCTGTCAAGGCATAGAATGCAATTCTGTCAGAGAACTGGAAGCAAGGTTCACACTGACCTCATCTAACAGAATGCCAGGGAGGCAGCATGTATAAGCTCCAGTTCGTGTACTCAATGGGCACTGCGGGCATCCGCCCACTCTCACGAGGAACTCACCACTGTGAAGCCAAGCCCAGGCTAGCCTTCCGCAGAGAGGAAGAATTGTGTGAAGAGGAGCTACTCTCGCTGTGCCCACCTCAGACTCACCAGACCCAGGAAATCTACCAGCTGACTGCACACACAAGAAAGGGCAAGTTTAGACAGCAGACCAGTCTGCCTCAGGACAGAGCAAGCAAGCACCTGAACAAAAGCCTCCCAAATATGGACTTCTGTGTTCTGATACAGAAAAAGAACAATGTAACATTGGTCATATTAACTTGTTAACTCATCTGAGATACCTCCTCTGTTTCCTCATAGGAATATGAACAGTCAAAGCCTTTGTATGTATGACTTTTCTATTCTTGTTGTAATATACAGGATACGTCTTTGGGCAAAGACAAAAAGATAAAACTGATCTAATAGTCTGATACTGAAGACCGTGTTTAAAGCAAAATTATTCAGTATTTCCCAACTGTGCTATTTGTTCAGCAAATTGTGTTTTTCCTATTTGCAGAATGCTACCCTGGCAAGGCCCCCTTGTGTTTATTCAGAGAACAGAATGAAGATTTGCCTACAGAGGTGTTTCGTATTATGATGGGCACTGTAGCTGAGGATTTCAGTTACCTGAGTCACAACAAGGCACAGTAAATTAGTGTGGAACACAAATGCTTCTCTGAAAATGAGCATACGTTCTCGGGAAAGGGAAATGAGAGAGCCAACAGCTAAATAAATACTTACTTGGAAAACAGATTCAACTAACAGAAGTGAAGTGTATTAATAAGATGAGGAATAAAAGGTAATGCCTTAAGTAAGGAGGTTACCAGTGGATAAAGGGCTGTTGTAGATGTGTGAGACCCTAAATCAGTGCTCAGAACACACACACAAAGCCAGGCATGGAAGCGCTCACCTGCGATCCCAGCACTGGGGAAGTAGAGACAGGAGGATCAGGGGAATCTGACCAGGATAGCCAATCAGTTACCTCTGGCTTCAGTGAGAGACCTTGATCCAAAAATACAGTGGAGGTGATAGAGGAGAAAACTGATGTCAACCTCAACCTCTGGCCTCTGAGTATACATGTGCATGTGCGTGCACACACACACACACACACACGATCATGAAAATCCATATACACATACACACATACACTCCACATACACCATATATACCACACGCATAGTCACAGATACATGGTTCACACACACACACACATGTTCATAAATACTGCCCACACATGCACACACACGGGGCCAGGGGGCGCAGGGGCCTAGACTATGCTTCTGGGTGAGCCAACCACAACATTGTGCACACTCCCGTACCTCACACACACATAGTTCACTATGCAAGGAAATGTACCCCATGACTGAGCAGAAGGAATGTCTCAGGAGCTTCTATACCTGCAGAATTCAAAGAGAGGGAACAGTATTTACCTGTTGTTTCTCTCTTGGAGAGTCGACAATAAAAAAATCTACTTGAACTAACAAGAACTATCCATCATTTACACTTAAATCCCACAGCATCATATGCAACTATTGTGGGGGGTTGACATATGCTTTTATACTTCATCCACAAGAAAATGCTGTGTTTGTACCTTTTCCTAGCTGAGTTAGTTCTGCTGACCATTTGGGATGCTAATCTTGCTCCACATTGTCTGGGACAACCAGGGTCAGTCTCCTGCCTTTGTTCATGAACTTCCTTACAGCTCCCAGTGAGATTCCCTGTCTAGGCTTGTGTCTTCTCATGACAGGTAGCCTTGGCCACTGATTCTAGTCATGGCGTGAGCCAATTTGGCTCACTAGTTGCCTTAAGTCATATCCCTTCTGACCACCCTGAAATCCTTGGGCTGTTCTCTTTTGATTTATGCAATCCGTTACAATTCCATATGTACAATAATGAAGACAAAGGAACTGTGAATTCCTCTTGTGGAGAAGAATAGCCTCAAAATGACAAGCATACTACTATTGTGTGCGGTTGAATGGTAATGGATCTTGACTGTGGTTTATGCAAGTTGGAAGAAATTAAGTGTTTGACAGAATCCACAGGAGAGCTGAGGAACTAAGCTTTTGTCTGTGTTGGGGAACGACAACCCAAATCATGCAGGGATGTGATCTGATAAGGAACTCACCTCCCCACTGGGCCTAAGAACTCACGCAGCTTGCAACTCCTGCTGTGAGCCTCTCAGCTCCAACAACAGTGCAGGGCCCAATGCCAAACTTCTTGCTCATTGGACCCAGTGAGTTCCCAGCTCCATCCCTGAGCCACCGTGGATGGTCTGCCCAATGTCAGTGCCCAGATGGGAATACAAATGTCAGATGTTTTCAGTTTCTATAGTATGAGGCTGACTCTGCTCTGTATAAGAAACATAAGGCCTCTGTCAGGCAGTGGTGGCACATGCCTTTAATCCCAGCACTCGGGAGGCAGAGGCAGGCGGATCTCTGTGAGTTCAAGGCCAGCCTGGTCTATGAGAGCTAATTCCAGGACAGACTCCCAAGCTACAGAGAAACCTTGTCTCAAAAAAAAAAGAAAGAAAGAAAAGAAAGAAAGAAAAAAAGAAAGGGAGGAAGGAAGGAAGAAAGGAAGGAAGAAGAAAGAAAGAAAGAAAGAAAGAAAGAAAGAAAGAAAGAAAGAAAGAAAGAAAGAAAGGAGGGAGGGAGGGAAGGA
>PVIU01026801.1:0-21451 GCA_004026605.1 Ondatra zibethicus | reverse complement strand
CCCCCCCCGCAAGATCGCCCTTTCCTCTGTGGGGCTTTGGAACCCCAGCACTCTCTCTTCCTGGGTTGAGATCGGAGGCACACACTGGTAAAGTTGTGTGCACTTGGCGGTAAGGTCACCGCTGGCCGCTTTGTTCCACACAACCCTGCACCCCCCCTGCAAGATTGCCCTTTCCTCTGTGGGGCCTTGGAACCCCAGGAATCTCTTTTCCTGTGCCAAGATTGGAAGTCCAGAAGGATCGGAAGTCCAGACAGGACTTCCTCTTCCTGCACTGAGATCAGCTATCCAGAGGGGTGAGTGTGTACAAGCCATCCTGGGAGGTCCCCACCCGCTGAGACTCCCCTGACTGAAATAAAAGGAAGAGATTGGTAGGCGTCAATCCAAGAATTCCTCCAACAACCTGAAAAGTAACATGATAACACCAGAAACCAATGAGTACTCAACAGGAAAACCTGAGCAACCTAACCCATAAGAAGTAGAAGAAATCGACTTTAAACATAACTTTATGAAAGTGATAGAGACCTTTAAAGAAGAGGTGAAAAACTCCTTTGAAGAAAAGGATGATAAAACTAACAAAAAGTTAGAAGAAATGAATAAATTCCTCAAAGATACCCTAGAAAACCAAGAAAAAGCAATCCAACAGGTAATGGAACACAGTTCAAGACTGAAAAACTGAAATGGAGGCAATGAAGAAAACACAAACTGAGGGAAGCCTTGAGATGGAAAATCTGGGTAAATGATCAGGAACGGCAGAGACAAGTATAACCAACAGACTACAAGAGATAGAAGAAAGAATCTTAGACGCTAAAGATATGATAGAGAAAATAAACTCATTGAGCAAAGAAAACAACAAATCCAACAAATTCTTAAAACAAAACACCCAGGAAATCAGGGACACCATAAAAAGACCAAACCTAAGAATAATAGGGGTAGAAGAAGGGGAAGAAACACAGCTCAAAGGCCCAGAAAATACCTTCAACAAAATTATAGAAGAAAACTTTCCCAACCTAAAGATGGATATGCCTAGGAAGGTACAAGGAGCATACAGAACACCAAATAGATTGGATCAAAAAAGGACAGCCCCTCGCCATATAATAATCAAAACAAAAAACATACAGAATAAAGAAAGAGTACTAAGAGCTGCAAAGGAAAAAGGCCAAGTAACATATAAAGGTAAATGTATCAGAAAAACACCTGACTTCTCTATGGAAACCATGAAAGCCAGAAGATCTTGGATAGATGTGCTGCAGACACAGAGACCATGGATGCAAGCCCAGACTACTATATCCAGCAAAGCTTAAATGCACCATCGATGGAGAAAACAAGGTATTTCAGGATAAAAACAAATTTAAGCAATACATAGCCACAAACCCAATCTTACAGAAAGTACTAGAAGGAAAACCACTTCTAAAGGGAGCAAGCAACACCCATAATAACACTGACACCTAACAGCCCTCCACTAGCACAACTCAAAGAAGAGAAACACACAAACTCTACAACCCTAAAAAAATAACCGCAGTTAATAACCTTTGGTCATTAATATCACTTAATGATATGGACTCAATTCACCTATAAAAAGGCACAGGTTAAGAGAATGGATACGAAAACAGGATTCAACATTTTGTTGTTTAAAAGAAACACACCTCAACCACAAAGACAGACATTATCTCAGAGTAAAGGGTTGGAAAAAGGTTTTCCAATCAAATGGCAATAAGAAACAAGCAGGTGTGGCTATACTAATATCGAATAAAATTGACTTCAAACTAAAATCAATCAGAAGAGATGGAGATGGACATTTTATACTCTTAAACGGAATAATCCATCAGGATGAAGTCTCAATCCTGAATATATATGCCCCTAATATAAAAGCATCCACATATGTAAAGGAAACATTACTAGAACCCAAAGCACACATCAAACTCCACACACTAATAGTAGGAGATTTCAACACTCCTCTCTCACCAAAGGACAGGTCAACCAGACAGAAACTTAACAGAGAAATAAGAGAACTAACAGATGTTATAAATCAAATGGACTTAATAGACATCTATAGAACATTCCACACAAACAGGAAAGAATATACCTTCTTCTCAGCATCTCATGGAACCTTCTCGAAAATTGATCACATACTCGGTAACAAAGCAAACATCCACAGACACAAACAGATTGGAGTAACCACCTGTGTCTTATCGGATCATCATGGAGTAAAGTTAGAATTTAAAAACAATTCCACCCCCAGAAAGCCTACAAACTCATGGAAACTGAACAGTCAACTACTGAACCACTCCTGGGTCAAGGAAGAAATAACGAAAGAAATTCCTTGAATTCAATGAAAATAAAGAAACAACATGCCCCAACCTATGGGACACTATGAAAGCAGTGCTAAGAGAAAAGTTCATAGCACTTAGTACCCATATAAAGAAAATGGAGAAAGCACACATTAGAGATTTAACAGCACACCTAAAAGCTCTAGAAAAAAAAGAAGCAGACTTACCCAGGAGAAGTAGAAGACTGGAAATAATCAAACTGAGGGCTGAAATCAACAAAATAGAGACACAGAAAACAATCCAAAGAATCAATGAAACAAAGAGCTGGTTCCTTGAGAAAATCCACAAGATCGACAAACACCTATCCAAACTAATCAAAAGGCAGAGAGACAACACTCATATTAACAAGATCAGGAATGAAAAAGGGGACATAACAACAGACATTGAGGAAATTCAGAGAATCATTAGGTCTTACTACAAAAGCCTGTATGCCACAATATTGGAAAATGTAAAAGAAATGGACAGTTTTTTAGATAAATATCATATACCAAAATTAAATCAAGATCAGGTGAACAATTTAAATAGACCTATAAGTCGCGAGGAAATAGAAGCTGTCATCAAAAACCTCCCAGCCAAAAAACGCCCAGGACCAGATGGTTTTAATGCAGAATTCTACCAAAACTTCCAAGAAGAGCTAATACCTATACTCCTTAAGGTGTTTCACATAATAGAAACAGAAGGGTCATTGCCAAACTATTTTTATGAAGCTACAGTTACCCTGATACGAAAACCGCACAAAGACGCAACCATGAAAGAGAATTACAGACCAATCTCACTCATGAACATCGATGCAAAAATTCTCAATAAAATACTGGCAAACAGAATCCAAGAATACATCAAAAAAATCATCCTGTGTGATCAAGTAGGCTTCATCCCAGAGATGCAGGGCTGGTTCAACATACGGAAATCTACCAATGTAATCCATCATATAAATAAACTGAAAGAAAAAAACCATATGATCATTTCACTAGATGCTGAAAAAGCATTGGACAAAATTCAACACCCCTTTATGATAAAGGTCTTGAAGAGATTAGAGATACAAGGTTCATATCTAAATATAATAAAAGCAATATATAGCAAGCCGACAGCTACCATCAAATTAAATGGAGAGAAACTCAAAGCGATTCCACTAAAATCAGGAAGAAGACAGGCTGTTGAGTCTCCCCATATCTCTTTAATATAGTGCTTGAAGTTCTAGCAATAGCTATAAAACAGAATAAGGAGATCATGGGGAATCGAATTGGAAAGGAAGAAGTGAAACTTTCGTTATTTGCAGATGATATGATAGTGTACATAAATTACCCCAAAAACTCTACTAAACAACTTCTACAGCTGATAAATACCTTCAGTGATGTGGCAGAATACAAGATCAACTCAAAAAAATCAGTAGCCCTCCTATACACAAAGGATAAAGAAACAGAGAGGGAAATCAGAGAAAAATCACCTTTCACAATAGCCACAAATAGCATAAAGGACCTTGGGGTTACACTAACCAAGGAAGTAAAAGATCTATTTGACAAGAACTTTAAGACCTTGAAGAAAGAAATTGAAGAGGATACCAGAAAATGGAAGGATCTCCCATGCTCCTGGGTTGGTAGGATCAATATAGTAAAAATGGCAATTCTATCAAAGGCAATCTGTAGATTCAATGCAATCCCCATCAAAATCCCAACAAAATTATTCACAGAACTTGAGAGAACAATAACTAGTTTATATGGCAAAACAAAAAACCCAGAATAGCCAAAACAATCCTATACAATAAAGGGACTTCAGGAGGCATTACCATACCTGACATCAAACTCTACTACAGAGCTACAGTAATGAAAACAGCTTGGTATTGGCATAAAACAGAGACGTTGACCAATGGAATCGAATCGAAGACCCGGATATTAATCCACAAACCTATGAACACCTCATATTTGACAAAGAAGCTAAAATTATACAATGGAAGAATGAAAGAATCTTTAACAAATGGTGCTGGCATAACTGGATGTCAACCTGTAGGAGAATGAAAATAGATCCTTATCTATCTCCATGCACAAAACTCAAATCCAAATGGATTAAAGACCTCAATATTAATCTGACCACACTTAACCTGATAGAAGAGAAAGTGGGAAGTAGCCTTCAATACATGGGCACAGGAGACCACTTCCTATGTAAAATCCCAGTGGCACAGACAATAAGAGCAATAATGAATAAATGGGACCTCCTGAAACTGAGAAGCTTCTGTAAAGCAAAGGACACTGTCATTAAGACAAAAAGGCATCCTACTGAATGGAAGAAGATCTTCACTAACCCCACATCAGACAAAGGTCTGATATCCAAAATATACAAAGAACTCAAGAAACTAGACATTAAAATTCTAAATTACCCAATTAAAAAATGAGGTAATGATCTGAACCGAGAATTCTCAACAGAAGAATTTCGAATGGCCAAAAGATACTTAAGGTCATGCTCAACTTCCTTAGCTATCAGGGAAATGCAGATCAAAACAACTTTGAGATACCATCTTACACCTGTCAGAATTGCTAAAATCAAAAACACCAATGATAGCCTATGCTGGAGAGGACGTGGTGTAAGGGGAACACTCATCCATTGCTGGTGGGAATGCAAACTTGTGCAACCACTTTGGAATTCAGTTTCTCGGGAAATTGGGAATCAACCTACCTCAGTTTCCAGCAATACCACTCTTGGGAATATACCCAAGAGATGCCCAATCATACTACAAAAGCATTTGTGCAACTATGTTCATAGCAGCATTATTTGTAATAGCCAGAACCTGGAAACAACCGAGGTGCCCCTCAATGGAAGAATGGATCAAGAAAGTCTGGAATATGTATACATTAGAGTACTACTCAGCAGTAAAAAACAATGACATCTTGAATTTTGCATGCAAATGGCTGGAAATAGAAAACGCTATCCTGAATGAGGTAACCCAAACCCAAAAAGACGATTATGGTATGTATTCACTCATTAGTGGACCCTAGCCATAAAACAAAGGACACTAAGCTTATAGCTCACAAGCCCGGAGAAGCCAAATAGCAAGGTGAATCCAAGGAAATCATATATAGATCCTCTTGCAAATTGGAAGCAAACAAGATTTCCAGGCAAAAGTTGGGAATAGGGGGTGGGGATAGAGGTGTGGGTAGGCGATGGGAGGAGGGGAGAGGGGGAAGGAGAAAGGAGAAGGGAAGGACTGGGGAAAGCTTGGGGGAGTGGGAGGGTGGAGATGGAGGAAAGGTGGATATTAGAGAATGGAATAAGATATCTACATTATTGGAGTCATTTTAGGACTAGCAAGACGCTTGGCTCTAGAGGAGATCCCAGGTGTCCACAGGGATGTCCCCAGCTTGGTACTTGGGCAGCAGAGGAGAGGGTGGTAGAACTAGCATTGTCCCATAGTCACACTGATGAACATCTTGATCACATCCATAGAAATTTCGTCCAATTGATGGAGATAGAGACAGAGACCCACATTATCACCAGAGCAATGGATTGAGCTCCCAAGGTCCAGTCGAAGGGCAGAAGGTGGGAGAAGATGAGCAAGGAAGTTAGGACCATGAGGGGCTGGACCACCCACTGAGACATTGTGCCTGATCTAATGGGAGCTCACCAAATCCAGTTGGACCAGGACTGAATGAGCATATGATCAAACTGGACTCTCTAAATGTGGCTGCCAATGAGGGCAGAATTAGAAGCCATCAACAATGACACTAAGACCTATCTCCTCTGCATGTATTATCTTTTTGGTAACCTAGTCGATTTGGATGCACACCTTCCTAGGCCAGGATGGAGTGGGAAGGGCCTTGGACTTCCCACAGGGCTGGGCACCATGCCCTCTTTTAAGGAAGCAGTGGGAGGGAGGAGGGGTAGTGGGAGGGGACTGGGAGAAGGGGAGGAAATGTAATTTTTTTTGAATGGAAAAAATAAAAGAATATGGGAAAAAAGAAAATATTAAATACACACACACACACACATATAGATATCTGGGTGCCTAATATCTGTTTTCCTGTTTTGGTAATCAAAAAAAAAAAAAGAATGAAAAGGAAGAAAACCTAAACCCATTAGCCTAGAAAATTAAGATTTCCACATGACTCCCTCAAAAAAAATGAGATGTTCATGTTGATTTTAACTTTCATGAAATAGTACTTTAACCCATAGAATAAAAGACGTTCATGAAGTAATCCATTAGGAAAGTATTCAGTGTCATATATGCTTATTGATGTATCATAACTCATAATTCATTGTGAAAATATGCCTCTGTATTATTTTCTGAGAATAGCAAAAAAAAAAGAGCAGAAAATAATAGAATTCACTAACAAAATCATTCACCATTGAGTCATTTGGAAAACAACTGTGGAGAAGGAGAGAACAGACTTAGGACTGCATTAAGGACTGTTGACTGCCTAAAGAACAGATCCAAACAGAGAGCTCTCAACAGAGGAATCCAAAATGGCTGAAAGACACTCAAGGAAATGCTCAACATCCTTAGTCATCAGAGAAATGATAGCCAAGATCAAAAACACTGATGACAACTTATGCTGGAGAGGTTGGGGGGTAAAGGGAACATTCCTGCAAATGGTGGGAGTGCAAGCTCCTTTGAATATCAATATGGTGATTTCTCCTTTGAATATCAATATGGTGATTTCTCAGAAAATTGGGAAACAACCTTCTTCAAGATCCAGCAATACCACTTTTGGGTATATATCCAAAGGATGCACAATTGTGGCACAAGGACATGTGCTCAACTATGTTCATAGCAGCTTTGTTTGTCATAGCCAGAACCTGGAAACAACCTAAATGCCCTACAACTGAAGATTGGATAAGGAAAATGTGGTATATGTACACAATGGAGTACTATACAGCAGAAAAAAATAACGACATCTTTAATTTTGCAAGCAAATGAATGGATCTAGAAAACATCATATTGAGTGAGGTAACCCAGACCCAGAAAGACAAATATCATATGTATTCAGTCATAAGTGGGTTTTAAACATAAGGCAAAGAAAACCAGCCTACAATTCATAATCCCAAAAACGTAGACAACAATGAGGACACTAAGACATACATGGATCTAATCTACATGGGAAGTAGAAAAAGACAAGATCTCCTGAGTAAATTGGGAGCATGGGGACCATGGGAGAGGGTTGAAGGGGAGGGGAAAGGAAGGGAGGGGAGCAGAGAAAAATGTATAGCTCAATAAAGTCAAAAATATACCCCCCTAAAAAAGAAGTTATGTTTGAAGCTTCATCACATCTAGTGATCCCACTACAGTCTAGTCATCGTACCAAATAATGATTCTATCTAACCCTGGTACTAGAGATGTCTGTATAGGTTCCATTAATAAAGGTGAGGATTTGATGTAATCCCTGTCCATCTAATAGCTATCAAGGCAGCTAAGAAGATAATTTTACTTGAGATGGTTTCTTTTATTTTAGGGTTTTTTAAGCATGTGCATGAAAGGGTGCACATGTGTTTCAGATATAATTACATGTGAGTATGCATGCATATGGAGGTTGCACCATAAGTTGGTGCTGAGTATCTTCCTAATTAATTTCCCATCACTTGTTGTGATTACAGGTAGGCTCCCATGCTCGTTTGGCATAGTGTGGGATCTAGGAACCAAATTTCAGGTTTTCATGTTTACATAGCAAGTGCTTTACCCATCTACCCAGCAACAAGGTATTATCTTATTTGTATTTACTGTCAGAGTCCATCTAAGACAAACTTCAATACAGCCTAAAGACTTTATTAGAAATAATCAAAGCACTGAAAACAAAAATGAAATGATAAAATGTCTGTTGTCTTCCTGTCTGGCTGTCTATCTATCTATCTATCTATCTATCTATCTATCTATCTATCTATCTATCTATCTACTTACATACCTATCCAACTATCTATCTGCTGTGTGTGGTGTATGCATTTTGTGCATGCATGTGATTGCTACACATTCCCAAGTGTGTACTTGTGGAGGCCAGACATTGAAACTGGATGTCTTCCATTATGACACTGTATCTTATATATTTGAGATTTGGTTTTTCATATTAGTTCGAGCTCATAATTTGAGTCGACTTGCTGTGTCTGCTCGTATAGCACTGGGGTTACAAGCAAAAGCTTCCAAATTCACCCTTAACATGAGTGTTAGGAATGTGGAAGCAAGTCTTCATCCTCATATAGCAAGCATTTTATCCATGGAGGCATCTCCCTAGTACAAAACATTTTATATTAATTTATTCATGACAATAACAGCAATTAGAGTCTTAAAATCAAGACTCAGGAAAACCTCTCCTTTTCTTAGAGGAGGTTTAACCTGACACTCCTCTACGTGTAGATATCAGGCACACTACAACCTTGTCAGAAAGACCAGCCACACACTTTCATTAGAACTCATGACATTTTGCCTTACATTGACTTATTGGCATGTTTAATGTCACCTCATAAACTAGGAAGAATTTAATTACTACAAAATATAAGTAAATATACTCTCATGTGATCCAATTATAACTCCAGGTTCAAGCTTTTTACTTAAATACATGCATCTGTTCCTATGATTTTCAGTAAATCCAAGCTTGTTTCACCACATGTTAAATTCTCTAGTGTTATTTAGACTGTCCCCTAAGTTGAAAATGTTAGGGAAGATGCAAGGTGAAAATAAGATGTTTTGTTCATTAAACTGTTTGTGCAAACTGATTTGAAGGTAATTTCATTTTATCTATTAGTAATCCAGCTTAATGCATATATCACTAATATTCTGCAGAAGAATAAATAAAAACTAGTATTCCAAAGAAATAGTATGTACTTTGGACTGCTTGGTGACTGCATGACAATAAAGTAATAAGGTCCCGTACTGGGGGTTTTGACCTTCATTTGGTCTCCTCAAGTCACTGATGAGCAGGTAGTGAATATGGGCCAGTTATCAAATGAACAGCTTCATGAATAATCAAAATATTTAATCTATTTAAAAACCTATGTCTATAACTTTCACTGCAAAATACAACATGAAGCATGATATCTGAATCATAGATTCTGCAATGACAAACTCAGAAACATATAAAGCTTACTAAAGTGTCTACTAGTTAATGTTCTTGGTGTTTGTACTTTATATAAGCCATCTTTTCAAAGAACATTGGAAAAATCAACAGTCATGGTATCTTCAAAGATTTAGAGTACTGACTGAAGGAAGCTTAGTGGATTTTAGAGTGTTGCACATGACGAGAAAAACAAATGGAATTCAGACCCAGGAGCTCACACTAATCAAATATTATCCCTATACAATGCCTAGTGGTTCTTATATGTGTGCAAGGGCATTACACAGAATTATTTGCAATACCCTGACAGCTTCAATGTTACAGGGTACTAATAACTGAGCGTATGACTATCTTCATAGAAAGAATTTCTTTTCTTGTACATTTTCTTGCTATAAAAAATACTGACCATCCAGCATGGTACTGATTTTAAAACTTAATATTTGTGGAAAAATATTTAGGAAATATATAAACATCAAGAAATTAAAAATGGTGATTCTGTATGTGGTGTGTTTTTAGATGATAAAATATTAGGGTAATCTAGTAAGTACTTATCATCATAACATTAACTAATAAATACTAGAAATTATACTATGCAAAATCCAATGTAGTGGTGCATTCTTGCAGTCCCAGCACATGGGAGGTGGATTCAAGGCGATAAGGTGTTCAGGTTAATTTTCAAATACATTGTGAGTTTGAGGTCCGTATGGGTTAAGAAAGAAGGGGAGAGGAAGGAAGAAAGAGAGAGAAATATGAAGGGAGGGATGGTGGTAGGGAGGGAAATTTTTTAAAAAGAAAGCAAAATAAAAATTAAAATTTAGAAAAAAATGTTTAAAGAAGAGAGAAAGATGAAAATATATTTGTTGTCAGTCTCTTAAAGTTGGATGATATCATAGGATGGAATGCCAGCACACACAGAGCTACAAGGGTGGCGGGGAAGTACTGGAAGAAAGTAAGCTATCAGGAATTTCTTGGTATAATGAAATTCAAACATTCTCCCAATTGAGCTTGAGTAATTCCATTTGTGAAAAATGTCCATAAAAATCAAGTAATGAAGATTTCAAGGCATTCCTCAATCACACCATGACATAATTACCATTATAATACTTGAATTTTTAGGTACAATATGTAGGTATTCAAAATATTCATAAACTCAAAACTGACATCCTACCTAGTTTTCCAAAGAAACATAAAGCAGGCATTTCATGGTGGAAATGTCACCTGGCAATGCTTCTCCAAAGTTTAATTAGATTTGCCTTTAAAGAGCACACTCATTACCCTCGTGCTAAAGAGGACCCCTGATACCACTGCTTCATTGTTAACTTTAGTTCTACATAACAACTTAAAAACATTAGAAGTGTTTTCAGATTAATTGTAGTTTTGGTTCTATGTTAGACCTAATGCTATTGCAAAACAATCAAATAAGCAAGCAAGCAAAGAAAAAAAAGGTGAAAATTACCAATATTTAAAGTTAGCAGTAAATAGAATCCTCTGAATATAAAGTCACATTCTTCAAAATCCTGAAAAGATTGTAATTTTCTTCCTTTTCCTCTGTTATGAGTTCTGCTTTTACTACTAGCATGTTTGCTTTATAAGTAAGAACTGAAGGTTTCCCAGGATTAATATATCCAAGAGTAGCCCAAATGGAATATTTGTGTATTATTAGCTTAGCTGCTATTGGCAACTACAACTGGAACAATGTACAAATGGAAACTGCTCAAAACAATAGCCTGGAACAATTGTGTGCCAATAACTACTCAGAGACTACCACACCCACTTTCCATCAATCCTTATTAGCAAGCCTAATTCACAGTCCCAAGTGATAACTAGCAAACTAACCATGAACAGCTGTATATGCAGAAGTCAACACAAATGTCGTTTAAATGGAAGACCTGGGATACCTATAAGTTGTGGATACAGGTGAACAGGTGTCTGGGTTTTTGAACTTTCTTCTGTTAATTACATAGCAAACATGTGAATCTCAACATGTAGACACCCCCATTCTTCTTTGAAGTGGGGGAAGCAGCATTAATAAGATAAGTCAATATGTGAAAATCAGGACATTTTATATGTCAGAGCCATTTTCCCTCTTTGATCCAGTTTCTAAAGATAAATAAGTTGTAATATCTCATCTTTGATGCGGCACAGGCCAATTTGGTATGTATGTAGAGCCACACTGATACCCATTGTCTCCCCCAGCTGTGAGGGCTGTCACTCTTTCCCTACAGGAACAATGACATGAAGGAGCATTAGGGTGGCATTGAAACCACTGACAAATATATCTGTCGTTCTGATTTCAATATTTTTCAACTGAGAATGGCCTTCAAAAGATAAGAAAATGACATGCTTTGAAACAGACTTCTGAATATTAGAAAATGGGTGTTTCAAGCCAAGTCAAAGCATTTGCACATTTTTTGAAATCAGTCTGTTTGCACATAAGAGCATGTGCTAAGTAATATCATTGGTTCAAATCACAGAAGAAAAAGCATACGCAAACTTTTGTAGGAAAATCAGTAGAGTCATGCAAGATCAGTCACCTGTTTATTTTTTAGAAATTGAAATCTATAAAGTAATTAATATTTTTAAAACATTTGACTCATTATGCATTTTTTTCATTTTTATTTTCCCCATTTTTTGTTATGCTAGGCAAAGTCATATTTCTTAGCTCTGTCCAAACCCTGCTCCTTTGACATGGGAGATGTACTTTCAACTTTAGTCTCCATTTTCCATGTCTGGATTTGAAATTATGTGTGCATGCATGTTTGTACATATGCATGCTTTTAATTATGTAGGTTGTGGTCAATGTAAAAATGAGAACTGCTCCTAAAAAGCCCCTAGTCCACCAAAATATTTATGCTAGGTTGTGGCAACTAGTTAGTTAAACACCTACATTACTGTTCACTATTATTGTTTGTTTTGTGTTGTTTTAAATCCACAATTTGTAGGAAAAGTAGAAAACATTCCTATAGACATTCACAGGTGTACACACAAAATAACTAAACAGAGAGCTAGAGCTTATTTTCTTAGCATGATGAACAGTATTGACAGGTCGTACAGTGCCTTCATAGAATATGTAGACTGGATTCCACAGGGAAGATATAACGGTAATATGGAGTAATAGTGAAACAAACAGAGAGAGCAGCTCTGCCCTAGGTTTACTTTGCTGCTGTAGTTGAGCAGGTGGGTAAATCTTTAGGAGTTTTGAACATTAGCACTATCACTCTCTAATGAACAATCAATGTTAAAAATATTAACCATAATTCAAAATGCTGGTTCATATTTACTTTTCAATACATTCCATAATATAAACTAATTTTATCCTGCATTTGATATATATTTCTTCCTGGGGGTAATTTATGCTCTGTTCACAAACAGTCTATATTCATAAATATCATGTTTGGATTGATTTAGTTTTGTCTTAGTACACAGCCTGTTCCATAGGCTCCTAGAATTTTAATTAATCTGGATTTGGTGCATAAATTCCTTGTGCCTTGATTAATACTGAGTGGGCTTTATTTAATTAAAGGGACAGACTGGTAAAAAATGTTTTAATCAAAATTTTCATAAGCATACAGTACTTCTGTATGTAGTATTCGGATAGGGAAAACCCTGATTTATTGTATTTATTTTTAAATGGTTTGAATAAAGCAATAGTCATACACCCTGTGATGAATCATTGTACATACCTACTTAATCTCAATGTCATGAACACAAAGAAGAGGAAGAATAGAGAGAGGGGAAAAGAGAGAGGAAAAGTCCAGATTGTAAGGTATTCATTGCAAAACCAGCAGGTCTTAGATAAAATTGGCAATAGCACCCGACTCCTTTATATTTCCAAGATGTCCTACTAACAATGTTAAGGCCCCTGAGGGAGGGATGACTATTAATTTTCATAAGTGATATATAAAGAGGTAGACCTTAACCCTAAAATTTAGGAAACTCATTATGGTTATGAATCTATGTTTGACACTCTTGAAATGGACCACTTTTTAGAATCACTGCTTCATGAATTGTGTTTAATGTCAATATACTCAAATCCCATGGACATGTTAGCCATTACCCTAGTACTATGTGTGTCCTGTTGACTATGACATCATTCTCTGCAGAATTGTTCCAGTTTGAAAGCAATGTTATAAAAGCATAGTAATGGTGTAGTAGTCAGACCATCAGATTTTACTATAAATTTTCTCCAGTGCCAATAATACATCTAAGTGATGTGTTGGCCAAAGCGGCTCCATGCAAACCCATAAATATCTAAGGTTACTTCCAAGGCTATTGGTTGCTATCCTCAAACTGATTGTAAGGCCCCATTGTTGAAAACAACATTGAAATCTCTCATTGAACTCAGAAAAATCAAGCTTGTGCACACATAGAGCCTTCACCCCTACTAACTAGTGTTCATGTCACTGTAATACATGCTGCAAACCGACCTAGCTTCAAAACTGCAATCTACAACAGTGACCTACCTGCATGATACACTGGTGCAACAGTGTCACAAATGTGTGGAAGTAACCAACCACTCTCTAATTGGATGTGAGGCCCCTTCTATGACACAGAACCCTGCCACACACTTAGCAGGTGGCCAAGAACCTGAGAATAGATAGGCCATGGACCTAGAGAAAAAACAAGTACTATTGTTCTGTTAAAGGAATGTAGCAATAAAATGACTAATGACATTCTGCTATATCCATAGACCAATGTTTCACTAAAAAATAGTACTAATACCTACAACTGGACAATGTGCAGGCAGTGAGAAATTTTGGAACACTAAGTCCTAAATGTGATGTCTGCATCAAACACCTCCACTCAGGGATCAAGGAACTATAGGCAGGAGCGGGTGGATGACTGCAGGGGCCATAGGATGAATGACACCAAAGAAATAGTGTATTCCAGACACAACAGAACTGTACACATGAACGTACAAAGACTGTGGCAACATGCACTAGGCCTGCATAAATTCAAGTCAGATTGGGTCCCCACACTGAGAAAGAGGAGTACACAGGATCTCTCGCCCATAACAAAGAAGCTATCTTTACTTGCTAAGGGAAAATATTTTCTCTAAAGGAATCTCACAAGGTATAGAATAAGGGTGGGCCCATGTCCAGCAGTAGATGGCCAACACAAAACAAACTCAATGGTGCTTTTATAGATGATTTTTGTCTCATATTGCTTTGGAGCTTTTTAATAAAAATCTTATTGGTATTTTGTTTGTGAAGTATGAATTTTTTAATGGTTCTTTTGTATGTGTGTGTTTTCCTTGTGCATTTTTTGCATTTTTAAATTCTGATTTGTTTCCTTTTTATTTGCTGGTTTGTTTTCTAAAAAGGAAGGGGAGAGGAAGAATTAAGGCATGAAGTTGGATGCATGGAGGGGGGAGGGTCTTGGATAAAATTGGGAAGAAAAAACATGATTACAATATTATATGAATTTTCAAAACAAAGAAACAAAGATACCGAATGCAGGGGCTGGTGGATATCTCAGTGGTCAGGAGAACTTCCTTTTCTTGCAGAGGACAAAGGTCCAATTTTCAGCACCAACATAGTAGCTCACAACCATCTGTATTCACCGATCAAGGAGCTCTGGTATCCTCTTATGGTCTCGGCATATACATTACATTTATATGGAGCTTATACTCATGTAGATATTTGCTCATACATATAAAAAATAATAGATATTGAATGCAGTTACTTAGACCAAACTCTTAGGAATAGCTAGCCATGTTTTAAGATTCTCAAAGGTACACATGTTGTTAAGTTCACTATATAAGAAAATGTGATCTTTTAAAAAGTAAAATGGCTTCAAGAGAGCTGTTAAATTATCCAAAGTTCTGCTGGGACATGTTGTTATCAATTCATTTTCTGTGTGTTTACCTTTTGCTTGGCATATTTTTATGCAATTCTGTCCAGTATTTGGACACTTACTTTTCTTGTAAAATTAATTGAGACATCAAGAAAATGATGAGATCATTTTCAAATCAAATTTATGAAAGAATATCAACTGCCTATGATTCAAATATTTATGGAGCACTGGAAACAGTTCAATGAAACAGTTATGTGGATTGCAAATGGAAATATTTGTACAGTTTATCTTTCTTTCTCTTTTGATAACTTCAAAATGCATAGGGGTTTGATCCAAAATAACATAGATTCTAAATTAAAAGAGAAGAAAATATAATTTGCATGACAGTTTTGGTAGATTTTTAAATTTAAAATAGTAGAATATGAGAATTAATAAAAATTATATTTTAAGTACAAAATTATGTATGAAAGAACATATCTATTTAGCATTTTAGAAGAAACAGAAGGGATACAATTCAAGATATTGGGGTCTGTATATTAGTGCTTGTGTCTTCCAAGGCCGGAGGGGTCAGATTCCCTTGGGGTTGGACTTGGAAAATTTTGTGAGCCACATTGCCAGGGGCTTGGAACTGAACTCAGTCCTCTTCAAGAACAATGGGTGTCCTTAAGGACTGAAGCGTCCACCTCTCCAGCCCAGATAGCCTCATCTTTAATTCATGGGAATGATGAATGCTTGTGTCTTTCTCATTAGAACTCCCATTTCTTGTCCTCATTATCAAAAGCACTCCTCTCAGAGGGCATCTGGTGACTGTTGCTTCCTTCCTGTGTTTAGTTTTGATTGTTTGTTTTATTTTCTTCTAATTTATCTTCATTTGTACTTAAATTACATTGTGCTAAAAAAAATGACAAAATCTAGTTATGCCCTTACATTTTTACCACTTACATGCTTTTCATAGTATACAGCTCAACAATTACGCATGTGTGACTACACAGTAAAATTCACATATGCACATGGTGCATTTAGGGTCAGCTTACTAGGCAAGCTTAGTTGGTTGCATAAACTTTCGTCCACATGGAAGTCTTTTGTTTTAATGCCCCAAGAATTGATTTTATACATTGGAGTGTGTCATATCTTTCTTGAAATCGTTTCTTTAGTTCTTGATCCAAGTGCCACTGACTCGTAATTCAACCGCATTTACATCAGGAGACACAGACATGAAGAACCTACAGCCAGAGTCAAAAAGTCAGACAAAAATGGCCAGCCCTGATCTCTGAACCTAGAATTAATGGGATCCAATGGAGCGTCAGGGGAGCCCACTTGTGATTTTTACTATAAGAACAGGGTTGCTGCACACAGGAGCCTGAAAGGAACGGAAAAGAGAGAAAATTGTACGGCTACAGGCAAGAGCTGCACTGTTGTTAGAAATCTCCCACAGGACCAGCCCTGTGTTCCGTTTGCCCAAACAAAAAAAGGCTTGTTGTTCACTAAAAGGATGCAAAAGTTTGTTGTTAGCTCAAGCAGTGACCAGGGATAAAACAGCCTGGAAACGGTTATCCAAACAGGTTAAAGGCAAGTCGGTCACCTGTAACTTTCTACACAAATATGCTGCAGAGACTCCTCTAAAGGGAATGGCAGCAGAAGTTCACATCTGCAGAGTTTTGCCAGTTCCTGCACATATGTATACGTATCAGTTGTCAGCACCTCCAGGTTATGGCTGGCTGGCAGGAGATTACAGATCCATTGTGTTACAGATTTGACTCAAAATAATCACATGCGTAAATCTTTTAATGTCTTTTTGTACAATTGTAATTTACCCTTATATACTACTCCCTATCTATTGAAAAGTCATCTTAGACTTTTGTTTTACAAAAATAAGTCCTTTAAAGTGTTTTGTATATCAAGACTTGGATACTAAAACCTAATGTGATGTGGGATTCCCCTCTATTTGTTAATGACTATCATTGGTTAATAAAGGAACTACTTTGGGCCTATAGCAGAGCTATAGGGGAACAGAACTAGGCAGGGAAAACTAAAATGAATGCTGGGAGG
Organism: Ondatra zibethicus; assembly: GCA_004026605.1. Lineage (NCBI taxonomy): Eukaryota > Metazoa > Chordata > Mammalia > Rodentia > Cricetidae > Ondatra > Ondatra zibethicus. Next base: position 4,251 of record PVIU01026801.1, on the reverse strand, counting down.
AAGAAGGTGGAGTCTGAGGAGAAGCCATGTAACCCTGCTGGAGACAGATGTTGGAATTTTATCCAGTAAGCCACAGCCACGTGGTGATACACAGATTAATAGAATGGGTTAAATTAATATGTAAACTGAACACTATCCTGAAGTTAGCCAACAAGAAGCTAGAGCTAATGGGCCAAGCAGTGATTTAATTAGTATAGTTTCTGTGTGGTCATTTTGGGGCTGAGCAGCTAGGAACCAACTAATGGCCTCCCTGCAATATTAGTGCTTAGTGACTTAATATGCATATATGCAAGTATTTGATAATTATCTCATAGATGCAAGTATTTTATAAATATCTTAAAATTCAGTTGTATACCACAGGGTTTATAAGCTATGACAAAAGAGCACATTAAAAATATCTTCACTTGCTGGGCGATGGTAGCGCATGCCTTTATTCCGAACACTTGAGAGGTAGAGGTAGGCGGATCTCTGTGAGTTCGAGGCCAACATGTTCAAGGCCAGCCTGGTCTACAACAGCTAGTTTCAGGACAGTTAGGGCTGTTACACAGAGACATCCTGTCTCAAAAAACAAAAACAAAAACAAAACCCTTCATGTAAAATAAATCATTAAACTAGGATGCATGCACAAGGATAGGATGGAATAATGAAACTGTTCATTGCTGGATGTACACAAATTATATGAGAATTGCTAGAAATTTGCTGTGTATGTATGTGAGTGTGCTTCAACATGATTTCATAAATGTAGGGAGATGTAATTTCTAGGCCTAAGAAAACATCATTAAAAATGAGTATTTCTGATCACATACAATGTATGTGTTCCCTCATTGAACAAGCAATAGATATAGAGATATGGGGATGTGCTGTGTATAATACTAGGTACTGGAATAACAACAGCAATAAATACATAAGTAAATAAGCTAGAAAAAAAATGAACACTCCCTCCTTCAGGATAGTGTTCAGCAGCAGCTCTAGTGAGGAACACACAGGCAAACAGAGAGAAATACACAGACACACACATTATACAATCACACAGATGCCAACCAAGGCAAACACACACATTACATTTTTTTCATTTAGGTATCCTTTAGTTTTTCATTTTTGCACTTTATTTTCTTCTGCTGTTCACTTATTGAGATAAGTCTCACAGGATCTTTGATCATTTTGCAAATGTATTTGACTGTCCTGGTAAAACTTGAACACAATTTGGAAACAAAACTGGACTCAAATTCATAGCAGTCCTGGGGTCTCAGCTTTCTATGTTGTGAGTTATGGGCATGAGCCACAATGTCTGGCTCTATTTTGATACTCTTTAAAACACACACACACACACACACACACACACACACACACACACACACACACATGCACACATGCATATCCTTAACAAAATGTTGATTATGAAATTCTTTGAGATGAATGAAAGTATAAAAGCTCAAATTTACATTATTGCACAGAACTAATACTTCTAAACAAAACCAAAGCAATAGTAGTTTTAACAATATCATAAAGCAACCTAATTTTTCATGTTAAGACACTGACTATAAAAGAAAATGAACTAAGACCAAAGCAGGCTGAAATAAAATAGCAATAAGGTTAGAGCAGCAATAACAATAAAATGATATAGAAGTGGAAGAGAAAAGCATAGATGGAGTGAAGCGATTCTTTAAAATCATTAAGCCTGGTGAGTAGGAAAGCAAAGTGAGGACCATCAGTTCCTTTATTCAAATAAACAGGTTAGACATTCCTTCATAGCAACATGCTTAGCTGAAATGGACCAAACTGGAGGCATAGACATAAAGGCAAGCAACCTGAGTTGAAAAAAAAAAACATTTCAAATAATAACAAAATCAAAACAAACATTCAAATAGAAGAATGTACACAAATCTTGAATGAAGATGCTGCATCTTATCTAGGAGGAAATAAGGAGGTGTTCTCAGTAGACTATCTACAGCAGTATTTTCAAACCACACCTTATTTCATTCTATAATCTTGCTTCCTGCAACATTCTTTTCTTTGTATTAAAATAGAATAACTGAAAAGCAAATCAGAAAAGAGTTTGGTCACACATTATGCAGCTTAGTTTTATATCCACCGGACACAAGCTAGAGTCATTTGTGAATAGGGAATCTTAATTGACAAAATGCCTATTGAAAAGCCTATGTATTTCAGGGATTCATGATTGACGGATGAGGGTACAGCTCATTGTGGGCAGTGCCACCACTCAGCAGGTGGTCCTATGTGCTATCAGAAAGTGGGTAGAGCAAGTCATGGGGCACAGTCACGAAGCAGCAGTCCTCCATGGCCTCTACACCACTTTCTGTCTTCAGAACTATGCCTTGAGTTCCTTCCGTGACAGCCCTCACTGATGGAGTGTGATCTGAGACTTGTGAGCGTCAATAAACCTTTCATACCCAAGTTACTTTACATCATGTTTCCATAGCACATCCTTAGGAAGACACCCACATGCCTACCCTAAAATATGGAATGAATTAAATTTTCATTCTAAAAGTAAGCAATCAGGATCCTTTCCTTCAATTATACAGAGAAGCCAATATAATTAATCAAGAGTATTTGCTACTTAATTTTTCTTTGTGTTCAAATTGATAAAAGTCAACATTTATTAGGTGGTGTTTATATGCCAATTACACTGAAATATTACTAACCCCTAATTAAGTTGTTTATTTTGAATAAGCTAGGTTTGATCTCTAATAAATTAGCTTTCTCTAATAAATTAGTTGCATATCTGAATTATTGATAACACAATTGTCATTGTAATATTCAAAGTTTATAATCTCTCCCTACTATGAATATTGAAATGTAGTATCAAGAATTGTAGCATTTATTGTAGTAGCATTTATTTAGGTTTTTGCTTCTAATAAAAACATAGGCATAATTAGTATCTTAAATAATGAGAAATTTTGGAAATTTATTCCAGAATGTTATCATGATATTTTAATTACTATGTAAGTATTAGCATATTATCTAGGGGAAGCTGCGTATTCTTTATTTACTGAATAATGAATTAAAATGCTGTCTCAAAATCATGGTTATTCTTATAGCTATTATTCCACAGTATGCATTTTGACGAAAAATATTATAATTAAACCTTGGTACTTCAGTAATAAAGGACACAATTGGTTTATCAATAAAAATAAGAACTTACTCTAAAATGTGATTTAATCTTCAGAAATCAAGGTGTATACTAAGCAAAATATTTTGTATGTATGTATACATGATTATTATGCTGGATAAAGTCATTGAACACACCTAAATAATGAAAATAATACTTCAATGTTGTATTTTCCTTGCATTGCCAATGTGACTTGATGAAAAACAAGACTCTGGGCTTTACTCTTTATGCTGGGAGTATATAAATTAGAAAATAAAAGCCAGCAGAATATTACAAAGTTTTATACATTATTAGACTGTGGTGTTTAAACCAGAATTTTAAGGTTGGCTCAATCTCAGGACAATGATTTAAATAACTCACCATATTAGAGGCAATAAATCATAATAGCTTTAAAAACATGATTTTTAAAGAGATAACATTCAATCTTGAAAAAATAACAGCAAAAGAGAAATAGATGCGAACCCTTATGATTTCTAATGGGAAGCTGCAAACCTGCCTGGAAATTTCATTATAATTCAGAATATATGGCTGAAATTCTGCCTGCAAAGTTGATTCCTGGCTAAAGGGTTTGCTCTCATCATATTTTAATATTGGGTATTAAGTTATAATTCTATATTTATAAACAGCATGCCTTCCTGACTAATAATTTCTAAAGACTCTTAATTTAGAAATAGAAGATGAATTTTATAGTATTGAAGAGTACTGACCACAAAAATTTTCCAAGAAAATCAATTCTTTTTTCTTTTTGTTAAACATAAAGATTTAGTAGAAAAACCATATTCTCTCTACTTGAAGACAATACGGACAGTTTAGGAGACATCTACCAATAAACCTGATATTGCTCTACTATGATAGGGAAAGGATGTCAACCTTTGTCCCTCTTACTCAATTGATCAATGGAATCCTTAGTCATAGATCTAAGAAAATAGGAGAAGATGAATACAAAAAGTCTATAATCCCTAGTTTCTAATAAAATTATATGTTAACAGACTTGAAGAATGCCATAAACTCTTTTTTTTTCCATACATTGTTTTGTTTTATTTTTTCCATTCAAGAACATAATTAAAGATAAAAAAAATTTTTTTTCCTTTCTTCCCCTTCTCCCGGTCCCCTCCCACTAC
>PVIU01026800.1:0-21446 GCA_004026605.1 Ondatra zibethicus | reverse complement strand
AGGGTGAAGATGGAGGAAAGGTGGACATTGGAGAAGGGAATAAGATATCTACATTAAGGGAGTCATTTTAGGGTTGGCAAGATACTTGGCCCTGGAGGGGATCCCAGGTGTCCACGGGCATGTCCCCAGCTAGGTATTCGGGCAGCAGAGGAGAGGGTGCCGGAACTAGCCTTGTCCCATAGTCACATTGATGAATATCGTGAGGAAGATCTTAATAGCATCTCATAAATGAAGAAACCAAGACTTAGAGTTTTACTTTTACGAATATATATATGTATATATATATACTTTGTAATTATATGAACTAGAATTCAAAATCATTGTTGCCTAATTCTTTATTTACTAAATTTCATTTATAAATGGTGCTCAGAACATTTTGAGTCATAGTATGCACATTATATAACAGTCAGTTCAGTTTATTTTTAAGTGGAGTAAGTTCTTTAAAGTATGTTCTCTACTGTTAAGAGTATAATTATTTGGTAATAAATTCCCTATTATATTAAATACTTATACTAAAATATTTTGGTCATCTAATGATATGGTTGTATGATTACAATTAAACATATATAATATATTTGAAAATTTCTGAGAAACTATGTTTTAAATATTTTCATCACAAATTGGATAACAGAGAAGATAAAGTAACTATACAATCACTATAACATAATCACTTTAGCTACTCTAGTATGCAACTGCACACCAGAACTTACTACTTTCATTTAAATTTAGCTTAGTATACAGTTGTAAACCTTTCCAAACTCTTCTTATCAGCCTCTGATGACCACCATTTTATTTCTTTTTATATATGATACATTTTCTTGGATTCCACATCGGTTAAATCAAATGATACTTGTCATTCTCTGCCTGAATTATCTCATATGACATGTTGTTACAAATTATAATATCTTTTATTACTGAATAGTATTATTGTATGTGCGTGCATATTACATTTACCCATTCATGCTCATATAAGTCATTTTCATGTATTAGCTTTTGAGAATAGTGCTACAATGAATTGGGATGAGTTTATCTCTTTGTCATACTAGTTTATTTTCCTTTGAATATACAGTGCGGAATAGGACTAATGGGTCTTACAAAAGTTGTGTTTCATATTTTGTTTTGTGTGTTTTATAGGAACCTCCATATTCTCTTCTGTAATAACTGTACTAATTTACATTCTCATTAACTGTGTTCAGGGGTTGCATTTTTCCATATTCTCATGTGTCATCATTTATCTTATGATAGTAGTACCTTGTTAGAATAGAGTAATATCCCATTTTTGTTTTGACTTTCATTTTTCCTATTATTAATAATATTGAATATATTTCATACATATTGGTCATTCTCATTTCTTATAGTAAATGATTTTGGAGGCAAATGCTAAGTTTTTAATTGGTCTATTTATTTGTATGCTACTGATATTTGGATTTCCTTATTTTCTTATATCACAATCATTTGCTGGATGACCAATTTTAAATATTTTTCCATTTCTGTAAGTTATTTCTTCACTCGGGTAATTTCTGTTCAGGAACTTTTTATTTGATAGAATACTATTTGTCTTTTTTTAAAAAAATAACTTATTTAATTTTATTTTATGGATATTGGTGTGAGGGTTTCAAATCCCCTGAAACTGGAGTTACAGACAATTGTGAGCTGCCATGCAGGTGCTGGGAATTGAACTTGGGTCCTCTGAAAGAAACCCAGTGTTATTAACTTCTGAGCCACCTCTCCAGCCTCCATTTGTCTTTTTAAACACTTATTTCATATGCTTTTGCGATAACTTGAAAAAAGCCTTACACTGTCATTTGCTTGAAATATTTCTCACGTTTTTCCTTTACATTTAAGACATTGAGCTATTTTAGATTGATTTTTTTGTAACTAGTAGACAAGTAGGAGTTGCTTTATAATAAACCAAATGTGGACATCCAGTTTGCCCACCATCACATATTGAAAATATTATCCTTTCTACAATGTGGGATTTTTAGGATTGTCAAATTTCAACTGGTTGTAAATGTATAGACTCACTTCTAGGTTATTTGCTTTACTGATTTATGTCAATACCATTCTGTTTTGGTTACCAAAGCACCATGTAGTAATGTTTTCTGTTTACTATTTTGCTTAAGATTACTTTAACTGTTTAAAGTAAATAGTGGTTCCAATAAAATTTTAGGATTTTTTTTCATCATGCTAAAAATATCACTGGTATTTTTGGACAGGTGTTGGTGGGGCATGCCTTTAATCCAAGCACGGGGGGGGGTGTGCAAAAGCAGGTTCTGCTGTAAATTCAAGGCTGCCTGTTCTGCAGAGTGAGTTGCAGGATAGTCAAGGTTTGCAGGGAAACCCTGTCTCAAAAAAATCATTGGTTTTACAAGAGGGATTGAATTTCAAAAGTGGGCAAGGATCTATAGATTGCTTTGAGTAGCATGGATATTTTAATATTTGTCTCCCAATCTATAAATATAATACATCTTACCTTTTTTATTTTTTACAATTTATTAATATACCATATTTCAATTTTGCTGGTCTTTCAGTGCTTTGGTTAAATCTATTGACAAATGTTTTAATTTTTGTATTCTTTTTTATTGATCTTTATCAAGCTCTACATTTTTCTCTGCTCCCCTCCCCACCTCTCCCATCCCCTGTTCAACCCTCCCCCAGGACCCCACTCCCATTTTTCTCAGGAGATCTTGTCTTTTTCTACTTCCCATGTAGATTAGATCTGTGAAAATCTCTCTTAGTGTCCTCGTTGGTTGTTGCCTAAGTTCCTGGGATTGTGGTTTGTAGGCTGGTTTTATTTTCTTTATGTTTAAAAAACACCAATGAGTGAGTACATGTGATAATTGTCTTGAATTTCGCAGGAAAATGGATGGAGCTAGAAAACATTATTTTGAGTGAGGCAACCCAGACACAGAAATATTTTTATTTTTATAGCTATTGTAAGTGGCATATTGTGATGCTACTGATTTTATATATAGTTTATATAAGTCAAAACTTGACTAATTTAGTTTATTAATATTAGTGAGTAGGAATGTAAGTCAGTGGTAGAATGCTTGTCCAACATGTGTGAGGTCCCAGGGTCAATCTTCAACACTGAGAATAAGAACACATGCATTAATTCTAATAAATTTTTCTTGGGAGTTTTTATATATAAATTCATATCTGCAAATAGAGATAATTTGACTTAATGTCTCATTATTTGTTTATGTTTACTATTCAAACTTATTGTAGCATGTTGAATTAAATGTATGAGCTTATAATACACATCCTTGGCTTGTAGCAGAATTAAGGCAGAAAGTTTTAGCTTTCGTCCACTCAGCGTACTATTATTTGTTTATTTATTTTTATTGATTTTTATTATATAGACATATGCTCCTTCTGTACCTAATTATTTTGCATTCTTATGTTGAATTTTATATTTACAGAGATGATTATATGGTTTTATTATTTATTCTACCCATGTGTTTACCATCCTTATTGATTCATTCATGTTGAGCCTCTTTAGGAGCTTAGGGTGAATTCTACATGATTATAGTGAACAACTTTTCATACTCTTTTGATTTCATTTGTTAACGTTTCGTTCAAGATTCTTAAATTAGTTAAGAATGCTGGATCATTCCTTTCCTTTATGTTGTTTTCTTTCAGTTGTTTGACTTGGTCTCAGAGAAGGTCTGGTCTCATAAAACGATTTTGAAAAAAAATATTTTTGCAATTTCACAAAACAATTTAAGAAACAATGGTGATATAACTTTTTTCTATATGTTTGGTAGAAATCATCAGTCAGGCCATTTGTTCTTGAGCTTTTCTTTGATGAAATATTTTAATCATTTACTCTTACTACTCATTTGTTATTTGATTTTTATTTCTGCATGATTAAATCTTGATATTGTATGCTTTTTATTTTCTTGATTATACAATATTTTGATGTTTTCATCTACTCTAGGTTTGGTAGTAAAGCAATTTTTCTAGTACAAGGGTGATTAAGACAATATAATATATTTTATATTATATGCTCATTCAGATGTTCAAATAAAGTTAGTATCAGTATAACACCAAGCCATACTAAATAAGTTAATATTTATAAAACACTAAAATGGAACCTGATAATATGTTATGTTTCATTGGAAAATTCTTAAATAAACCATTTCACATGATTCTGTTTAATTAAGATTTCTAACATTTATTAAACTGGTTTAGTGATTAAAAGTATAGACTCCATTCTTAGGTTTCTTGAGATAAAATCTCTATTCCATAAATTAATTTTTGATTAGATTTATTTATTTCTCCATGTCTTGGTTTCTTCATATCTGTAACACTTGTACCTACCTCATAAGTTGATTTGTTATGTAGATTTAAACAGATAACATGTCCCAAAACCTCAGAATAATGTCTAACTTATAGGAAGCTCTCATTTTTCATGCACTATTTATCTGTATCAGTGTACATGTGTTTATGATGTTGCAATTTTCATAGATATATTAAGAATACTAATTCAGCTGTCTGTACCTACTGTAAATAGCTCTGGTTTCCTTTTAATATCAGATTAGTCTTAGTATTTAAACTTATCTCACTTTTGCTTTTAGCCAATTACCACTGAACCTGAAACAATGAGTTCTGCAGTGAAATGTAAACCTGATTATATTCCACTCACTCAAGAACTGTCAGTGGTAAGTAACTTAAACCCATTGCAAGTATTGAGAAATTAACTATTGTGAGGGATAAACTTAATGGCTTAAGAAATGTTCCGCTAAAATTTAGGGGCCTAGATAAAATCTGTCCTCTGATAACATTATTTGTGTATAAATAAAACCATGCTACAATTAACTGTTGTGAGAAATTACTTTCATGAGCCCACTATCTATGTGGTTAAGTTTTTTTTTAACACCTTAGCATAATATACACATCTGTGGATATTTTAGCAACTTTTCAACTTAAACTCTGTTGATTACCTGTCTTGGAATCTTCTAGCCACATTATAAATTCTCCCATATTCCATATGTTCTAACTCTTTGGGCCTTTTAATAACTTTCTACTATGCTTAGGTTTCTTCTCCTTCTTTCTCTACTTTGTTAATTATTTTTCATTCTCCCACATTCATGAATTCAAGTATTGGTCCTTTTGTGAAATTTTGCCCAAAATTAATCAGTTTGTGCCTTATTATCACATGTCACTGTGTACATAATACTGATAATGAGCTCATCATGCTTCATTCCTCTCCGTCTTTGACTTTTTTCCTATTAGTTTCTCTAATTCCAATATTTAATAATGATATTATAAAGGTAGGGCATCATGCTTGTTTAATGAATGAAAAGATGGATGGGGAAGGAAATAATGGACGAACAGACAGAGAGATAGATAGTTGGAGTGAGTGGGTGCTTCATTAACTCATGCAATGTTCCTCCTTTGGGACACCAAAATAAATAATGCATAACAAATTAAAAACATACTTTCTCTTGGATTAATTTGACCAAGAGCGAACTCAAACTGAAACTCTCTACTTTTCCCCCTGTGGATTCTATCTGTTCCTAACAAAGAATTTTGATTTGTATTTATTGGACAGAACAGAAAACACAGCGTGGGGAGGGACGGTTTCTTTATAGAAATCTATAACAGAGTTTTACATTAGAAGAAGTAATTTTACTGACATAACACACAGATTAGTAAACTCCAAACACACATTTTCAAGCTATATCCACAGGTACTTTTCAATATTTCTGGTAGATATTTGTCATATAATGTTGCTTTCAAGCTGCTGACTGCTTTAAGCAGCTGATTAACCAGACACATGCATATACACGTGTGTTACTCTAGGTCAGGGGCATGGACAGGTATATAACAAAATATTAACACTTTACATTAATGTACTTTACAAAAGCTGATTGTATAGAAAATCCAAGGCAAGTAAGGTTGTTTGTTACATTGATTACATTTTTAATTTACTTATTTTTAAAAGTCTCCTCTCATTTTATATACCAATCCCAATTTCCACTTCCCCCTCCTTTCTCCCACCCCACTGACCATCCATTCCTCAGAGAAGGTAAGGCTTCCTATGGGGAGTCAATAAAGTCTGGCACATCACTTTGAGGCAGGACCAAGGCCCTCCCCCTTGGCTGAGCAAGGTATCCCTCCATAGAAAATGGGCTCCAAAAGGCCAGTTTATGCACTAGGGATAAATCCTGCTTGCACTGCCAGTGTTTGCATAGACTGCCCAAGCCACACAACTGTCACCCACATTCAGAGGGCATAGTTTGGTCTTATTCTGTTTCCCCTACTGTCAGTCCAGATTCAGTGAGCTCCCACTAGCTAAGGTCAGCTGTTCTGTGGGTATCTCTATCATGGTCTTGACCCCTTTGCTCGTATTTTTGCTTCTTCGTCTCTTGGACTGGTCTTCAGAAGCTCGCTCAGCCCAGTGCTTATCTGTGGATCTCTGCATCTGCTTCAATCAGTTGCTGGATCAAGGTTCTTTGATGATAATTAAGGTAGTCATCAATCTGACTGCAGGGCAAGGCCAGTTAAGGCACGCTCTCCACTATTGCTTAGGGTCTTAGCTGAGGTCATTCTTGTTGATTCCTAAGAATTTCCCTAGTGCCAGGTTTCTCGCTAGCCCCACAATGGCTTCCTCAATCAAGAGATCACTTCTCTTGCTCTCCCTTGCTGTCCTTTCCTGTGCCTATGTGTTCTAGGATACTTCCCACCTTTCTTCTATCAGGTTCGGTATAGCTGGATTTGTGTTGAGGTCTTTGATCCATTTGGGCTTGAGTTTTGTATGTGGGGATAGATATGGATCTATTTGAATTCTACATGTTGACATCCAGTTATGCCAGCACTATTTTTGAAGATGCTGTCTTTTTCCATTGTATAATTTTAGCTTCCTTGTCAAAAAATCAGGTGTTCATAGGTATGTGGGTTAATATCAGGGTCTTCAGTTCAATTCCATTGGTTCACCTGTTTGTTTTTATGCCAACACCAAGCTGTTCTCATTACTATAGTTCTATAATAGAGCTTGAAGTCAGGGATGGTGATGCCGCCAGAAGTTCCTTTATTGTACCATATTGTTTTGGCTATCTTGGGATTTTGTTTTTCCATATGAAGTTAATTATTGATCTTTCAAGCTCTATGAAAAATTGCGTTGGGATTTTGATGGGGAGTGCATTGAAACTGTAGGTTGCTTTTGGTAAGATTGCTGTTTTTATTATTTTGATCTTACCTATCCAAGAGCATGGGAGATCTTTCCATTTTCTGATATCTTCTTCAATTTCTTCAAAGATTTAAAGCTCTTCATCATATAGGTCTTTCACTTCCTTGGTTAGCATTACCCCTATTAGACTTTATATTATTTGTGTCTGTTGTAAAGGGTGATGTTTCTCTGATTTCTGTCTCAGCCCTTTTATCATTTGTATATAGAAGGACTACTGATTTTTTTTAGTTGATCTTGTATCCTGCCACATTACTGAAGGTTTTTTATCAGCTGTAGGAATTCCTGCTAGAATTTTTGGGGTCACTTATTTAAACTCTCTTATCATCTGCAAAGAGTGAAAATTTGACTTCTTCCTCTCCAATTTGAATCCCCTTGATCTCCTTTTGTTGTCTTATTCCTCTAGCTAGAAATTTGAGTACTATATTGAATAGATATGGAGAGAGTGGACAGCCTTGTCTTGGTCCTGACTTTAGTGGAATTGCTTTATGTTGCTCTCCATTTAAGTTGATGTTGTCTGTTGGCTTACTATATGTTACTTATAATGTTTATATAAGTTCCTTGTGCCCCTGATCTCTCTAAGACTTTTATCATGAAGGGTTTTGGATTTTGTCAAAGGCTTTTTCAGCATCTGAGATGATGATATGTTTTTTTCTTTTCAGTTGAATTATATGGTGGGTTACATTAATTTCTTAAAGGCAGGTTAAACCTATACAGGCTGAGTACACAGTAGGACAGCAGACTTAATACACTGTTAAAAGTTACCTCAAGACTTATTATTAGCTTTTCTGTGATGTGTGTCAAAAGTTCAGTCTTTGGGGGCCAACAGAAATTTTTGTTAAAGACTATCACTTCCTGTGGGTAGATAGGTATGTAGATGTCTGTATAGATTGGTATGGGTTGATGGTATACTAGACTGAGGGAAGGGCATAAACATAGGAACATGTTTGAGAAAATCAAATACCTTATTTGGTCCACCAGATTCAGAATACAAGAGACAAAATTTCCCATGGTAAGCACATCTCCATTTTTTTTTCTACCCAACAAAAGGAGACATCAGACTCTTCTTCTAGAGAGATAGAATTAGTGAGTCTTCCAGTGTTCAAACACACAAAGAACACATTTTAAAATACTTTCTAACCACTTTGACAAAAATGTACACCTGTTAATTAGATTATTCAAACCTCCAGTCTTACATGTAAAAAGTAAATTTCTCACACTACAGTGAATATCTATTACCTATTTCTTTTCATGCAATAAGTTTGGAAACATTTACAAAGATATATTAAGTAAAGAAAAATTGTTTTGATATTTTATTATATTTTATTAATTTCAGATACAATATAGAGTTATTTGCATTTTTATATCAACTAACATTAAACTGTATCATTAAGAAATAACAAATCATTCTATTTAGCCACCTCATTTAAATTAAGATTTCATAAAAACATATAGTATCAATTTTATCATCATATAATATACATTTATAAGATAACAAAACATGATTGGTTGTAGTTTCATAGAAACTCCATAGTGTCAAAATTATAAAGTATTTATGAGGCATAATAAATGCTAAGCTTACCTTTCTAATTAGTGATTAGTCATGCCAAATAGAAAGCTTTAAAGGAAAATGGAAATTAAACAGTCCTAATATGGTTTATTTATCTTTAAAAGTTGAGAGGTTTGTGTTAAATTAGTATCTATTTTAAAAAGTTTTAGAACCATTTTCTGGAACTAGCTAACTAGATTTCTGAAAAGATGATGTATAGTGGTAAAATATTAAATCCCTCCTTTTATTTTTATTTTATTTGTTTGATTGTTTCTTTGTTAGAAAAGGCATACAACAGTGTGTGAGTGGTGATCCAAGAACTACTTGCAGTAGTTCTCTCCTTTTACTGTGTAGATCCTGGGGATTAAACTCAGGTCATCAGGCTTACCAGTAAGCTCCTTCATCTGCTAAACCATCTCAGTAGCCTGAATTCTCAGAAACAGTTTTTACAGTCTCTGTACTTAATAATTATTGACCCTTTAACATTCTTCTCCTACATTTTGTGTCTTTTGTTTATATTGTACAGGTATTTGTCCCTGTTGTATTAATTGATAAGAACGTTGCTACATGATTTTGCCTTTAAATATATATGGCCACTTAATTACATGAAAAAATGCTAACTAACTATATAATACTAATTATGAGAAACAGCTTGAAAATTATTAGAAAATGTCTTTCAAATTGAACCAGTATATTCTCATGTGTTTTCTTATTTATATAATCAAGCACATATTTTTTCTGTTTATGCATTGATGGCATGCCTATATATTCTGACCATATCCTTTTCCTCTCGAGAGGGAGTTGCATATTCGTATCCCTTCCCCTCTTCTTTTTGAGGATTTCAAAAAGTATATTCATATTTGGAGATAAATTACCCTTTGCTGAAAACCAGCAATTTTGTTGTTTGTAGTAGTAGTGGATTAAGGTATGAACGTCATATAAACATGAATATTAATTACATATATTTTTCTTGTTAATTTTTCTTCTTTTTATTATTATCTCTTAAGTTCAAAAATTCCATCTAACTTCCAAGATTTTTTTCTTGTTATAAAACTCTGGTTTAGACAAACCTTATGTTTAACAAGCTTATTTTAATTTAATGGGCTTAAAAGTTTTTCATACAATATATCATGTTCTCTCTCCTCCCCCAAGTTTTCTTATATTCTCCTCACCTCCCTCTCCGCCAACCTACATTTTATTTGTCTTTATCAAAAGAAAAAATCAAAGCAAACAAAGCAACAAAATCGCAAAAATACCATATGAACAAAAATATATTCAAACACACACACATGAAACACGAGTCCATTTTGTATTTTCGAAGTACTTCTAATCATGGGGCTGCAATACTTAGTGTCACTTGGGGAGAACTGATTTTCTTGTGCAGGCTTTCACAATCTCTGTGAGTTTATATGTGAGTAAGCCCTATTTTACTGTTTTCTATGAGTCACCCACCACTTCTGGCTCTTAAAAATCTCTCTACTTCCATTTCTGCATAGATACCTGAACCTTGAGAGGATGGGTTTGATAAAGACATTTAGGCCTAAGTGCCTCAAAATCTCTCACTGCTTGCACATTGTCCAGTTTGGAGTCTCAGTGTTAGTCCCAACTACTGCAAGAAGCATCTTCTTCTGATGAGGGATATGTGGTTAGTTGTAGTTTTATAGCTATATTCATTTAGCAGGATAATAGTAGTAGGTGTTCCTTGGGGTCTATGACCTATAGACTCTCATGTTCTTGGCCACATTATCAGTGTTAGGTATAGTTTCACAGTGTGGCCATTAAGTCCAATCAAATAATTGCTGTCTATTCCTATAGTATTTGTGACTCTGTATCTTACATGCAGGTATTTTTGTGTGTCTCAGAGTTTGTAACTGGGTGATAGTGATGAATACTTTTCTCCTCCTGTAGTAGTGTGCATGGTACCTTTCAGCATCATTAATGCTAGTCAGTAGGGATGAAACTTCTCATTGGACAGCAGCTTGATTTCTCCGTGGTTGGTGGCATATACAAGCAATGTCTTTAGCAGTAGAGCCCCACAGTCAGGTAGTAGAGAATAATAAATAACTTTTAATACTTGAGGGATCTCTGGGATCTCTTTTTCCAATGACCAAAAAAGATATAACCCCTTCCTAATACTGGGTGTTTTACTTGGTCGAATAATATGTCTAATTTGGGCATGGTATCCTCCATTATATAGTGACTCTATTTAAATTTCACATATATCTATATCTTTATACATTCCTCATTTACCCCTCCTATTCTCATTTCCTTTTAATTCCTTTATAACACTATATTATATTTCTCCTTCCTGGGAAGCTCCCCTCTTCTCCTCTGATCTCTTACTAACTACCTAGCCTCTGCTGTTATTGTAAATGAAGCAAACATATCTAAAATCCAAAAGCTAATTACTTCCAAACTAATCAGCTATTCTATATATTGCAAAAGAAGCCCATTTATTCTGCAAACATTTCTTTGTTATTCACTATCATTCCCTTACGCAAAATCTTCCTTTATCTGAAATATAATTTTAAATACTTAGGTTCATAAGTGAAAATGTCCACTAAAATTGCAACAATTTTTATATTACTAATATCTTTTTGGTTTTATATGTTTATTTATTTGTGTATTTATTGCCCAAGTTATAATGGAGTACTTTCTTTAAACTCACTTTACTCATTACTCCTTGTTTTTGCTTATATAATTGAAAATGTCAATTTTCCATTATAATTTGAAATCTGTTGTCTCTTCAAAACTGTTTTCTATCTTCATCATGTGGTTTCTTCAAATCCATACCCACATGCTGTATTTATAATGCCATAAAATTTTATCTTCATATATGACATTGTATTGTTTTTAATTTATGGTAAGATAGCTTTGCTATCAGGATACAACTTCCTTCCAAGTGGCTTTACTTTTCCTTTATCAACCCAAGGGAATTTCTTGACCATACTAAGCACAGTTATTTTCCAGTTCACTCACTAGCCTTATAATTTTCTATAAATAATTTCAAATGTTACACTTTAAAAAACAGGAAAATGTCGGAGTTGCACCTTAGAAATGTCATTTGGGTTGTGATTGCAGAGAACAATTTAAAAAAATAGGACAAGAGTTAGGTCAGAGAAAGCAGATGTGACCTATACGTTCTTAATCTTTTCCTTTTATGGCAAATTACTAGCTATCTAGATTCAATTGAGATTTTCTTCAGCCATTTGTTTAGTCTTCCAGATTTAAAACTTAAGTTTGAATACCTTGAAGCATTTTCCCCTTTGAGAATTTGTTAAATTATTTATAGAGGTTTCCTGTGGAAAAAATTCATGAATATTTAAAGGTAGGCTGACAATATTTCAGTTTTTTCTACCTTGACAGGATCATTGGTTACCTTTAATAACATGTGCATATTACATAAAACTATATAAATAGAAGCAAATGTATGAAAACATTCATTAATTATAATAAGTGGTATAATGTAGTTATATTTGTCAATACTTTTTGAGGCAGGGTCTTTCTATTACTCACTTTCTGAGAAATTGTGTAAATCAAGCTAGACTTGAACTTACTGTGCTCGGTCTCAGAGTATGCATTCTATTTGTAAATTGAAGGTAGGCAATACTAAAGGTTTATTTTGATACAAAAATTGAAAAAAGTTTCATTCTGCATATTTTCTTATCTCTCAACTCTTAATTCTCTAAGAAAAGCTGAAAGAACTTATTAAATGTTATTTGATGATATTGAGATATTTCATGTTTTAGGGACAGTTTTCAGGAAAGTTTCTAAACTTTGAATAAAGGCAATCAAATAAATTTACCTAAAATTTCTTTGTATATAAGCATGATTTTTATTAATTATGCTTAATTAATTTTATTTCAGTTAAAGAATTCTAACATAGAATTTCTTCATTGTGACTCTCATTTTTCCTTTTTAAAGGAATCAGGTAGACTGTTTATCTAGATCCAAACACAAAGACAATCCCATCTAAAACACACTACCCATTTAGAGACCAAATTTAAATAGGAATTATATCTTTATAAATATGTAATATTTCTATTAGCATAAAGAATTTTTTCACCCACCATAAACAAAGAATGCTTTTATTTCTTTGTATAAATATTTTATTTCTGTTTATATAGATGTATGCTGTGTCAGAATTGAAAGTAAATAATGAAAGCACCGTGGTTCCTAATGTAACTTTTTATCAAGTAGTTTCTAAGGCTTCCTACTGCTTAATATGGTTGAATTCATTATAATAATGTACTTATAACCCACAGGTAAGATCTCCAAATCACTGGGCAGTAGTGGCACAGGCCTTTAATCCCAGCTTTCTGGATGCAGAGGCAGACAGATCTCTGAGTTCAAGGCAAACTGGTCTACAAGAGCTAGTTCCAGGACAGATGGGGCTGTTACACAGAGAAACTCTGTCTTGAATAAACAAAAGTAAAGTAACATAAATCTCAACAAAGTTTAAAAAATTTAAAAAATCTCGAAATCACAGGAAAAGAGCACATACAAGAAATCAGATCGGATTTCCACAGTGGATTCAGGAGTATAAATCCTTAAATATAATGAGAAACTGTGGAAATAAATACTTTTTAACAAAGAGACAAGATGCTGACTTGGGGGAAACCTCTAGTTTTAAAAATACATTGAGCCACTTCTTGAAGTACATTAAAATATTGACTGCAGTGCCAAATCCAGTAACAAAGTAGAAGTTAGAAGCTACCTACTATTTCAGTCTAAGATTCTGACTTATGTTTCTTCATGAAAGAGATGAAAATTTTATGTTCTTTTGCCAGATAAAGCAAAGTACCCTCACCTCCAGGTACTCTTTGAAAAATACTGGTACTCCATGTCTTTCATACCAAATATAATTGCTCATTTTCATTCATTTTTTAATCATTCACATATGCTGTTATATTGATTGTTGTACTGATCAGGCACATATATTCCAAGATGACACATAAAGCTACATTTAACATTAAGGTTGAAGTCTGAAATAAAGAGATATATTAGTTTAGGATCTGAAAATATGAGAATGATTTAAATCCAAAAAATGATCCCTCAAATTCTATCTTTCTCTTTCCTCTCTCCTTTGTTCTCTTCTACTTCCCTCTCTTCTCTTTTTCCATTGCTCCCTGCCCCCTGTAGAATAAACTACCTATTTTACAACTTTTAAAATAATTATACACATAGAGAAAAGGTGGTAGATAAAATGGTTCTTTACTGGCAAAATGAGATATTCTGTGTAATATTATGATAGTGTTTTGATTCTTCCTTAAAAAATTACTACATGTATTTAATTCATTTGCTTATTTATTAATTTATGTGTATGTGTGCTTGCATAAGTGCCATGGTACACATATGAAATAAAATGACAACTTGCAGGTATTGGGTCTTCCATTACAACCTGTGCTTCCTGAGGATCAAACTCAAGTGGTCAGAATTGATGGCAAGAGTCTTACTCACTCACTAAGCCATCTCAAAGGCCATGATTTTGATTGTTTTAAAATTGTATTATAAAGTACATAAAGTTGAGAAAAATCGTAGTAGATTATGTATGAATTAGACTGTTATTTTGTCAACATTCTGTAAAGATTCAAGTGACTTCTTTTCACTCCTTACAAAAAGCATGCTCTTCTAAGAATGACTTATTGTTGTTTTTATTTTCTTGTTTGTTGCATTTAATATAGTTTTATACTTGAAGATTTCAATCTAAGTCACAGTCTAACATTTTGCAATTCCTTATTACACTGAAATTATTTTAATTATGATGTAATTCATGTTTGTTGATGACATTTCTGTCACATACTTCGTTATAGGTTGTTTCACTTTTATGTTGGATTTATATCATTGCATGAAGAATTCTCAATTTTTCTGTAGGTTATCTCTTCACTCTGTTGCATTTTTCCTTTTCTATGCAGAACCTTTTATTTTTATAATCCTATATCCATTTTTAGTATTTTTTCTATTTATGTTTTTCTGGTCTTATTTCCAAATCACATTTTCCAATATTTTGAAATATTTTGTCTATATTTTCCAAATATTATTGGTATTGGCTATTTTATAATATGAGAGAGTTTTCCATTTTATTCAGTAAAACAAATAACAGAGTTCCCATTGTCTGTATTTCCTGCTTTACGAGGAAGCAATTAGGAATGAAGACAGTTACAGAGACAACTGTCATCTATATGTAATTTTAAAACTCTTTCAGTCTGAATTTCATGACAAGTAATCCTTTATGATAACTAGAAATCTAATCATAATTTAGAATAAAGGGCTAGAGATGGCTTAGCAGATAAAAACTTTTGTAGCCAGGTCTTACGACCTGAGTTTGATCCTCAGGACCCATACGGTAAAAGAAGACAACCTATTCTTGAAAATGATCCTCTGATGTCCATATGTGCACTGTGGTGCATGCGCAAACACACACATGTGCATGCATGTACCCATAAAATTGAATTAAGATAGAAGGAGTTATGTTTTATAAAGTTGTTTTATTTCTTCAAAGAATAATATTTTAGAACACTTACAAACCTTTCAGTCTCTTTAGTTTGATTCTCAGTTTAAGCATTTTTTTAACTGCGACTTTCAGTAATTTAGCTTGAAAGAAGAAAGGAAGATTTTGTATTGAAACTATTCTTTATTATTAGTCTTCAATAAATGTATTTAAACCAATTTACATGAAGTATAATACATTATGAGTAGGAATTAAATTCATCGACTTACAAAAGTTGAACCATCTCTACAAAATGAGAATAAAGCAAACATGGTCATGATAATAGTCCTTATGATGTGATAACAAATTTAGGAAAATTTTATTGATAATTTTTGCATCTGTCTTACTTAAGATTACAATTGATATGATGAAACACCATGATACAAAGCATCCTGGGAAGGAAAGGGTTTATTTCACTAACAGTTCCATGAACATTTCATCATCTAAAGCAATGAGGACAGGAACTCAGTCAAAGAAGGAGCATATGGAGGCAGGAGCTGCTGATGCAGAGGCACGGAAGGGGTATTGTTTAGCAGTTTGCTCCTCATGGTTTCCTCAACTTGCTTTCTTATAGAACCCATGACCAGCAGATTATGGATGGCCCCATCCAAAAATGGGCTGGGACTTCCTATTAGCCAATAATGAAGAAAATGTCTATTGCTAATCTTATGGTGGCATTTTCTCAATTGAGTTCCCTGCTTTCAGATAACCCTAAATTGTATCAAGTTGGCATAAAAACAGCCAGCACAAATGATCTCTTGTTAATTTGACACTAAAACATATTGCTATTAAACCATAAACTTTCCTTTCTTGTTCATCCCCAAGATCACTGACAAATCTCTGCATTATAATATAAATATATCAAATTCAAAAAGTCCCCACAGTCTTTACAAATTCAAACAGTGAAAATTCAGTCTTATTAAAATACTGAATCTCTTAAAATTCAATGTCTTTGTAAAATTTCAAGACCTCTTTAAAAGTTTAAATGCTCTCAACTGTGGGCTGCTATAAAATCAAAAATAAATTAAATACCTTCTCACTTCAAGAGGGAAGAACCAGAGCACAGTCACAATTTGAGTAAAGCATGGACATCCATGACCAACAACTCAAGGGAAGGTATACTTTACCTAGAACTGGGCTTTTTTGCTAGGAACCTGTAGTTTTGGGGAGGAACATGTCTTCTGGACCTGACAATACAACTGCACTCATGAACTCACTGAAGCCGAGGTTGCCTGCACAAGATCAAGTCAGTCAACATTATAGCATGAAGTAGGGAGTCCCCAACCCTAACTTAGGAGCTATTAACAGCTAATGACTTCTAGATTGATCAGGTTACAGATGGCCCCCCACTTACAAGTATGTCAGCAGTACACATTGGAAGTGATGGTTATTTTTTTTTTTGAAAAAGAAGATTTATACTTAGGAGAGGTTGGTTTGTGGGATATATCTGAAAGAACTTAGGAAGTGGTGGTGAACATAAACGAAATACTAGCAAAACTATCACAAGAAAAACTGACCATTTGGTACTGGACAAACAATTATTATGTTATTATGTTCTACCTCATGGAAGACTGTTTCTACCACTCTCAGCATTTCTTAGTTGCCTGTAGTTTCTTTTTTTATGTAGAGTTGAGATCTTTTGGGCTTTCTAATTACACACACTAAGCAGGTTGTATTTATATATATAGGAATGTACATTAGTTACACACACACACACACACACATATAAAACAACAATTAATGGAAAAGAAGCCATGAATTTAAAAGAGAAAGGGAATGGTATATGTGAGGAGTTTGAGAGAGGAAAGGGAAGCAGAAAATGTTATGATTATTTTATAATCTCAAAACAGAAGTAATAAAACAGAAAAACGAATGACTGACTACAGCATTTTCTACCCATGCAGGATACCTGTATTCAAACTCTCTTTTTTAAAATTATATTTTCAGTTAGCTTATAAATAGTATAAGATTTTCATGTATCCTGAGTTTTAATTAACCCTTCCGCACCATCGCATTTTTACCTTATCTCTACTCACATCCCTGTGTAAACCTCCTTAGGACTTGTAACACCTTGCCCCTCTATGATCATATCACATGATTTTACTATCCTTCTTCCTTTAAGCCCTCTCTCCATGGTTTCTTCATTACTTCCTAAACACTAAAGACATTCACTCTGACTTAAACACAGAAATCTAAAAATTCAAAGCTAGTATCTGCATAAGAGAGGGAACATAACAGTGTTTACCATTTGGGGCCTAAGTTATCTCATACACTATATTATTTTAAAGGTTCATAGTTTGCAAATTAAATGATTTCACTTTTCTTTACTGCTGAGTAAAATTGCATTCTGTATATGTGCCACAATTTCAATATCATCAAATGATAGACATTTAGACTGATTCCATTTCTTAGATATTAAGAATAGAAAAGCTATGAACATGAATACAAAGATTCATCTGTGGTACAATATAGAGTCTTTGGGGAATATAGCTAATATTTACATAGCTAGATCAAATGATGTTCCTATGATGATTAGGATATAGGAAAGGACAACCTTGTTAACTGATGTTGTGAGTATAGACTGGCACAGCTACTATGGAAATCAGTGTAGAGCTTATCAAAGAGGCTGGCTTTTGTTCTAATGTATATGTTTAATTATATAAAACTATTTCTCAACCTTAGTTAGCTTTGTCTCTTATATTTAATGACTTGTATTCTTATTTGTTCAGTTCCTTGTGCTTCTTATCTCCCTTTATATTTACTTAGCTCTATGATAACTTACAAATGTGTCATTTCATTTCTAGAAGTGTGAAGATTTCCCTCTTTTTGTTACTCATGACTAGGTTCATTCCATTTTACCAGCTTAAATAAAATGCAAAAATATGTTAATCCTTTGTGAACTACATATAGAATAGCCTTTTCTCTGGTTTTGGATGTTGCAGTATGGGCCATGCTTAATTTAATGAAAAACTATACAATTTGCTACATCTCTAGTATGAAATATTACATTTTTGCTTCATTTTTCAAAATACTTTAGAAAACTTAAGGGAAGGAATATCTATTATATTTAGTCATGTTTTTACAATTTATAATTGTACTTCCTTACTGTTGTTTTATCATTATATTTGCCGTTTACTTCTTCGTTTAAGAATTTCCTTCCAACATTTCTTTGGGTAGGTCTCCTGACAATCCTTTCTTTTTCCTTCATTTGAGAATATTCAATTTCCTTATTATATGTGAAGGATGCTTCTTTTGTACTTTTAATTCTTAACTGACAATACTTTTCCAGTAGTATTGAAAATCTATCATATTCATATGATGTTTATGGATTCTGTTAAGAAATATACCATGTTTCCTTTTTCTTTATAAGCAAAATGTAATTTTTTCCTTCAGTGTTTTGTTTTTAATCTGTTTCATTTTTTACTTTTGACTTTAGTTTACACAAAGTTTGACTTTGATTTGTCTTGGTTTGAAAGTCATTCGTTTTTAAGACCTATAAGTTTTAAAGTATATTTCTTTTCAAAATATGCAGTTTTATTCCATTATTTCCTTGAATCATATTTATAGATCTTTTTGGAACTCTGAAGACACAGACATTTAAATTTTTTCATATAATATTTGTGACCATACGTTTTTCTTTTTAATCTAATTATTTTCTCTTAATATTCTCAATAGTGCATATCTACTGGTCTCTTCCATGTTCACTAACAATACATCTGTGTTTTCCATTGCTATTCAAGCTATTAGTTGAGCATTTATTTGGGTTATTAGATCTTTGAATTCTAAAGTTCCTGTCTTTTTATTTATACAGTGCTCTATTTATTATTTGCTAATGATTTCTAAGTATTTTTTCTGAGACATTCTATTGTTTCACTTATTTTTCAAGTTTTTTCATACAATATATTTTATCACACTTTTTTCTATCCCCCAAATCCTCTCAGATCCTTCCCACCGCCTTACCTGCCCAACTTTATTTCTTTCTCAAAAAATAAAAGGAAAATCAAAAGAAACAAAAAATAATTACCAAAACAAAGCCCTTAAAATTTTATATGGAGCCCATTTTCTGTTGACCAACTACTTGTGGCTAAGGGCCCCGCCCTAGAATGTTGTTGATGTACCCAGTACACACTTAATTGGATAAAACTAATTTTTCCTTTCCTAGCAGATGTCAGTTGTAAATAGTTTCTTGGTTAGAGGAGGATTCCATTAGCCCAGGTAAGCTGTTTTAATGAGTGTCCTCATCATGGTCTTGACCTTTTTGCTTATCTTCTCACTCCTCCCTCTCTTCACCTGGACTTTGGGAGCTCCAGCCCAGTGCTCTCCTGTGGTTCTCTGCATCTGCTTTCTTCAGTTACTGGATGTAGGTTCATTTAAGATAGTCATCAGTCTGGCTACAGGACAAGGCCAGTTCAGGCACCCTCTCCACTATTGCTTAGGCTCTTAGCTGAGGTCATTCTTGTGGTTTCCTTGGAAATGCTCTATTGCCACGTTTCTTTTTAGTCCCATAATGGCTCCCTCAATCAAGATATCACTTTTCTTCTTCTCCTTCTCTGCCATTCCCCCATCTTTCCCATGTACCATCTAGTTCTCCTCCTTCCTCCCCTTCTCCACTCCTCCTCACCTTCTGTCTTCACTTCTTCCCCCAGCCCCATGCTCCCAATATTCTCAGGAGATCTTGTCTATTTCCCCTTGCTGGGGGGGTGTATTTACATTTATCTTAGGATTCTCCTTGTTACTTAGCTTCTCTGCAGTTGTTGACTATAGGTTCCTTATCATTTGCTTTACAACTAGTATTTACCTTTGAGTGGGCACATACCATGCTCATCCTTTGGTCTGGGTTACCTCTCTCAGAATGGTTGCTTCTAGTTCCAGACATTTGCATGCAAATTTCAAGATGTCATTGTTTTTTAATGCTGAGTAGTACTCCATTGAATAAATGAACCACCTTTTCGTTATTCATTCTTCAGTTGAGGGGCATCTAGGTTGTTTCCAGGTTCTAGTTATTACAAATAATGCTTCTATGAACATAGTTGAACAAATGTCCTTGTAGTATGTTTAGCATCTATTGGGTGTATGCCCAAGAGTGGTATTTCTGTGTCTTGCAGTAGATTGATTCCCAATTTTCTGAGAAACTGCCATCCTGATTTTCAGAGTGGTTGTACAAGTTTGTATTCCCACCAGCAATGGAGTCATGTTCCCCTTACTCTGCATCCTCTCCAACATAAGCTATTATTGATGTTTTTCATCTTAGCCATACTGACAAGTGTAAGATGGTCTCTCAGAGTCATTTGATTTGCATTTCCCTGATGGCTAAGGATATTGAACATTTCCTTAAGTGTTTTTCAGCCATTTGAAATTCTTCTGTTAAGAATTCTCTGTTTAGATCTGTACCCCCTTTTTAAATTGTATTATTTGATATTTTGATGTCTAATTTCTTGATTTTTTTATATGTTTTGGAGACCAGTCCTCTGTCTGATTTGGGTTGGTGAAGATGTTTTCCCATTCAGCAGGCTTCCTTTTTGTCTTATTGACTGTGTCCTTTGCTTTACAAAAGCTTCTCAATTTTAGGAAGTCCCATTTATTTATTGTTGCTCTCAGTGTCTGTGTTACTGCTGTTATATTTAGGAAGTGATCTCCTGTACTCATTCAGTGAAGGTTACTCCCACTTTCTTTTCTGTTAGATTCAGTGTTGTTGGATTTATATGGAGGTCTTTCATACATTTTGACTTGAGTTTTATGCATGGAAATAGATATGAGTCTCTTTGTTTCTAACTGACATCCAGTTAGGCCAGCACCACTTGTTGAAGATGCTTTCTTTTTCCATTGTATAATTTTAGCTTCTTTGTCAAAAATCAGGTGTTCATAGGTGTGTGGATTAATATCTGGGTCTTTGATTTGATTTTCGGGAAACAGCATAGGACCAAACTAAGCCAAGATCAAAAACACTGATGACAACTTATGCTGGAAAGGTTGTGGGGAAAAGGGAATACTTCTGCATTGCTGGAGGGAATGCAAGCTGGTACAGCCCCTTTGGATGTCAGTGTGGTGATTTCTCAGAAAATTAGGAAACAATCTTCCTCAAGACCCAGTAATATCACTTTTGGGTATATATCCAAAGGAGGCTCAATCGTGCCACAAGGACATGTGCTCAACTATGTTCATAGCAGCTTTGTTTGTCATAGCCAGAACCTGGTAACAACCTAAATGCCCCTCGA
>PVIU01026799.1:0-21455 GCA_004026605.1 Ondatra zibethicus | reverse complement strand
TACGAGAACCTGAAGCAGGATTAGCCCCAGAACCATTGAAGTTTTACCTATCGGCTATAAGCAGCTTACACGTGCCTACTGTTCTGCTTGCTGGCCAACTATGAGCTGCCGGCGCTGTGACTCATGTGCTTCCTGAGCCCGCTCTCCAGGGAATGTTAGTGGGCGCAATCATTTGAGGATCTCCTGTGGGTAATTACAGATATTCTGATTTCAAGACAGCAGGGGTATACTATACCTAAAAGACCGTGTTTCGCAGCGGCATGAGGCTACAGGCTTGGGTATGATGAGGTATAGGGACAGGAAACACCACCTAGATATAGACTGTTCTCATAATCACTTGAGAATGGTTGGTTTAGAAGATTCTTACCATTGCACAAGCATTTTTCAGAAGGTTTAATTTGGTAAATTGTTTCCTATTCTACCTATCATTTACAAAGCTTGGTTGGAATATATTTATACTCATTATATGATTTTGTTAGCTTCATGAAAGTTAATTTTTAAAGAATGTTGTTGGGAGCTTATCTTTCAATATAATCATTGTTTTGTGTTGCCACTGGACTTATTTCCATATATCCATATATCATAAAAAAGTTATTTCATGTATTATATGGGGAGTCTTGACACTTGAAACTAGAGTGCCAGTACAGGCATGTGAGTGACCTAATATTTCAGTTAGAAACAACTGTTTAATGTTCACGGCCCTTTGTTCCTTTCTGCTTAGAATGCAGATTCAGTCGAACTGCCCCTCCCTCCTGGTTCTCCTGTCCATCCCCTTGCACAGTAACATCCTAAGATTCTCTGTTTACATGACACTGTCCACTCTGGCCACGCCTCCTTAGAAAGCATGCCTTCTTCCTCTCTGTCTCTCTGCACCCACTGTGCCTAGTGGGGCCTTCCTTACATGTTCAGTCCTTAGGAAATGAGGGAAATGCCTGCTCACCTGAACTTTCTTTTGGCAATGGAGACATGGTTTTCATAGCAACGGCTAAAGATTTCATTGTCTCCAATAAGAGCCTCTTTGTGCTTCGCACCAATGTGAAGGCTGTTATCGCTTATGATCTCTTTATGTAACTGCCCAGTGCTGAGGTACATACAATGATAGCAGCAGCTGCTGCCACAGTTACTGACTGTTTAGTATGTGCCATGTTTGTGTGTCCCCTATGAGAATAGGTCACTCAGCCTGGTTCATTGTTGTAACCCTCAATTCGCAGATGAAGAAACAAATGGTCAAGTTATTTGTCCAGCGTCTCTCAGACCATTAAAAAAGACCTGAGAAAGTTGAAGTTAACCAAGTATTTTCTGTTTCTAAAGCTTGTGCTCAATATCTATTGGCAATTGCTAGTTGACACATAGTGAATCCATAAGCAAGATAAAGGTTTTATCTGTACTAAGAGCTCTAAGGCAGTGGTCTCATAGAAATGGGGTTACTGTTGTATACATCTATCAGTGAGGGGAGCTACCTGATCTTATCACCACAGTATGAAAAGACTCAAAGGTTTCCATATGGAATTTCATGGTGATTTCTCTGGTCTCTTAAACAGCTGGATGTGAAACATATTCTTTTCAAAAGTCTGATTTTGGTCTTTCACAGTGAAAACCATGTTTTATGAAATAGCCACTGTGCAGGGAGCCGAAGACCATGAATTTCATCTCAGTTTGGTAGTTGAGAAGCTGGGTGATTCTAATCCTTCACCCTTCTGGGGCTCATTTCTTAGTTGTTAGTTCAGTGACCTGCATGGAAAAAATATCTTCAGTTCACTGTCACATTCTTGCTCATGTCTCTGCTCTGTTTCATTTGCTATTGAGAAAACTCAGAAGCCCACATATTAATTTAATGAACTAAAGACTGTGGTTACTATCTCCATAGAATGTTGTTACTGTTTTTTAACTCTATTGGCTCTTTGCCCTTTGGGGGACTGCCACCCAGCTCCCAAATAAATCGCAGAATCTTTTCTTTATGAATGCTCGGCCTTAACTTGGCTTGTTTCTTGCCAGCTTTTCTTAAATTATTCCATCTACCTTTTGCCTCTGGGCTTTTATCTTTCTCTATTCCATGTACCTTTCTTTACTTCTTACCCAAGGACTTGGCCCTGATATCCTCCTCTCCTCCTTCCTTTGCTCTTCGATCTTCTCCCAGATTTCTCCTCCTGTTTATTCTCTCTGCTTGCCAGCCCTGCAGGCACACAGGCAAAATACTTAAACATATAAAGTAAAATAAATTAAAAGTTTAATGCTAAAGTTATAAGTATTATATGCTAGAAGCTATGAGGCTAATATAAATAATTGATTAAAATATGTTCATGACTACTTTCCTTAAATTTTACTTCCATGACGATTTCCTCTAAATGTCTACTGTTTACACTCCTATAGACAGACAAGGGCAACTTTTGGTATCAAAAATTTCTGGTTCCAGCTCTAGCTGTGAGGGAGCTCAGATGTAAGTGAACTAAATGAGCAAGTATATTACAATTTCTGAGTTTTGCTTTTCTAATATTTTCCTGAAGGAGATAATTATAAATATAGTGAGTTCTCCTTCTTTTCTGTAGGACAAAGGATATTTCTAATTAATGTTTTGTATCTCTAGGACATAGCCCAACTGAAAACATAGATTAGCATTTACCTAATGTTTGTAATTTACATTAGGGGTGCCCTTGGCGTTCACTAAAATTATGTGTATGAAAATATTTCCTCAACTGTTATACTCAACATAACTTGAGTTATTACCACTAATAATTTTAAAGGCTCAGCATTAGCTATAAATTTAAAAATTGTTGAAAGCAGTTTGATTTGCTCTTATCTCCAGAAGCATATATTATCCACTTGTGATGCATCTTAAAAAATGTTATCTAAAAATGGGTTTTGTAAAACGAATAATCAGTGGTGTGGGGCTTCTCTTTGGAGCTCAGTGCATGGCCTTTTCTGATGAGCGATCTTAGGATGACAAATGAACCTGATTATGATAAAGGCGACCCTTTAAAGCCAATCAGGCACCAAGGGAACAATTTGTGTTTCTCTAGGGTGTTCACATCCTGGGTACATTTCCCTATGATGGAGAAAAAAACACAAGTATCTGATAGATGGATCACCCAAAAGTTTAAACTCCACTGCTTGATTTGTTATTAGCATAACTGGAAGAATCTTTCAAATACTTGGCCTTCTTCCATGGAGAAAATGGCCAAAGGGTCAGAGAAATAATACAGATCTTTTTTTTAATGTTAGTGTATTTTTTAAAAAGCAGTATTTATGAATAATCTCTTAGGTCTTTCTAAAGAGCCCCTTCCATGTCTTTTTACTTGGTTTGTAAACATTTGCTTCAGGATAATGAGATTTGGGGTCAAAGAGGCTCAAGTTTTCTTACCCCTGCCATATAAGTCGATCCTTGGGAAAATTACTTAGTGTCTCCCACCTCAATTTTCCCTGCAAAGTGAGAAAAATTCTGTCTACCTCAGAAATCTCTCATACTGTTGGGTCCTTGGTAACATCATTAATTCCTCTGCCTCTGTGTTTTTTATCCTTCTGTCTTATTGATTAGAGTTGACTGAATAATATGTAGCATATTAGTAAGCATTAATAAATTAAAAATAAAATATAATAGTAAACTAGGATGTTTGGTGGACTCAAGAGACCCAGTAAGAAGTAGCTGAGACCCTTTGACAGAACATGTTATTGAATTTCTTTCCAAGGGTGATATTGATTGCTTGGTAATGACACAAAGCTGTAAACTCCCGAGAATGTGCTGCTTTTTTTCAGAATTAAGTTTTAAAAAAGAATAAAGAACTTTAAAAGTAAAAAAACTGAATACAGGCTGCCAAGGCTAAATAAGAAAGAATTTTGGCAGGGAGTCAAGAGCCCTGGGCTCAGGCCCAGCCCTTTCATGAACTAGATAACTGTTCTCACCTGTACTGTTTTCATCTCTCCTCTGCACTGAGAGGGTAGCAAGCTTGCCCTTTTCTGAATCAACAGTCTAGGATTGAGATGCTGTCACTGTCCAGGGCATCCATGACCTGTGGACATTTTCCTATACGGGAGAGAAAATCAGGGGTGCTGCCTGGTGTGTGGAAGGGATTCAGAACTGGCTTGTGATGGTATATAACTTCAAGCACAGAGGACATGACCCTTGGCCACCAGACCTCTAGGGAGAAAAAAAGTAAGTTGTCCCTGTGTGAACAAAACACAGATTTCTACTGTAGATGAAGATCTTGATAAGTTGTTTGGTGAGAGTTTGTCACTAAATAGAAAGTAAGAAGAACAACAAATGCACAGAAATAGAAATTTAAAAAGACAGAAATAAAGAAGCCTAAGTAGGAGCTAGAGATTTTTAAAAATAACAGAAAGCAAATGGAAACCATCATCATTTGAAAGCAGGCTGGT
Organism: Ondatra zibethicus; assembly: GCA_004026605.1. NCBI lineage: Eukaryota > Metazoa > Chordata > Mammalia > Rodentia > Cricetidae > Ondatra > Ondatra zibethicus. Next base: position 17,084 of record PVIU01026799.1, on the reverse strand, counting down.
AATTGACTTTGCTAAATCAAATTGCAAAGATTGAGATCTGGATGGCTTAGGTTGCTCCAGTCCCTCTTGAATTTGCCAAACAGGAATATCACTCTTGGTAAGTTAATTTTGATGGAGCTGGGAGGTATAGATATTTGCGAATCTCCCACTTAAGATCTAAATTAGATCTCTTTATTTAGAATAAAAAATGTGTTTGAAAAGCATGTGGGTTTTTTTCCTCCAGGTTTCTGCACTTGAAAAAGGACTGTGTCTAATTATACACTCAGCCTAGAGTCACATTCTTGGCCGCAGCCGATGATAAATAAGCTTAATTCTCTCAACCAAAGCAAAATAACCTATAGCTGTTAACTCTATCATTTCAGCTAACATTTGTTCTTATTGTTATAGGGAATAAGAAAAACATCAACCAGATTATCCCACCATATTTATGCTTATTTTTAACAAAACACTTAGGAATGGCATTTTTCACAATTAAAACTGAGTAGAAATTCTACATCTATACCCCTACTGCTTTTTCTTGCTTTCCTGCTGATGAGGAGACATCTCAAATATGTCCTAGCCTATAGTTTAGTTTCTCCATTCATGCATATTCATTTTTCCTTTAAAAATCATTTAAAAAGCTTTATTATACTAAAAAGAAACCAAAAAAGAAATATATATCCAGAAGAAACTAAGAACCCAACAACCTGGGACTTGTCCTGAGAAATCTCCTGAGAACCACAAATTCACTATCATTTAATTTGACGACAAAAAGAAAGGCCCAAGTATTGCACACTTTGATTAAATTCTGCTGTCGTTTCACTGAACTAGAAAGAAACCCATTTTTGTTGCATTGGAGAATGTGTGTACTTGAACTAAATGAAGAAAGTGAGCCATGGAAATCAATGCTTTACTCTCTTTGCAAAGAGTTTGATTTTGTTTTTTTAAATCAAGCCCATGACTATTAGAAGATTCAAGGCAAGAAGAAGAACATGGGTGGAAATCATGCAAGCAGTAGCTTTGTACTAATACACAATTAATATTTCTAATGTTCATTTGGATTTAGAGATAAGACCCAACCAAGTGGTCAATAGTCTATGGCGCACCTGTTTCTTTCCTTTGAGAGTCTTGGGTATAGATGTGTTTCTCTTTTGTTTTGAATTGGGGTATATGGTGTGGTTAATTGTGGTTCTCAAAAAACAGTTGAGTTAAATTTCTACATCTTGTCTGAATGTACACCATGTGTGTGTAGAGGCTTTGGAAGCCAGGAGAGAGCGCTAGTTCCCCTGGGAGTGGAGTTAGGACCAAGTTATGAACCACTGGGTGCTCAATGTGGACACTGGGAACTCAGTCTGGATCCTGTGCAAGTTCAGCAAGTGTTTTTAACCAGCAAGCCATCTCCCAACTCCCAGGGGTATAAAAACCACACTCCTATGTGACTGAAAACAGCTGGGGTAGACTTCTACATCTTACTTTCTACTTATTTCCAATGCAAGTGATAATTTTTGGAGGGTTTTTTTTCCTGGTTTTCAAAGAAGTACATTTGCATCATAAAAAGTTTATAAAAATAACAGTAAAGTATAAAGCAAAATCTTCCTTGTGTGTGATTAAAAAACAGAAGACAAATTAAAATTAAACATGTCTATGCATTTGCTATAGGTATAATGACTTATCTTAGAATTTCTGCAATAGAATGTGGGTGACTCCAAAGCCATGGGGGACATAAGATTTATTTTTGGAATTTCCTCTCTTCTCTATGCTTGCACATTGTTCTCTACTGTCTTTGGTACTCCCGGCATTTTAACCCATGTGACAGAAAACATGTCCAAAGAGCAGCAAGGCTTAGAGTTTATGACCTGGCTATGTAAAAACTTTTCTTGTCATAAACTCTTTTTTTTTCCTATATGTAAATTCTTTAGAAAGAACTACAAGGGGTCATGTTCATCCAATAGACCACCTTCTGGAAATAGCCCAGGCTGGAGTGGAGGATTCTAGGTTCAGATGAAAGAAAATAATTATATCCACACCAGGAGATCAGGGAATTGGGACTGGAGGATTGGGACAGATGTTCTCATAACTCTACCTCCCAAGCCTCTTCCTTACTTCACTAAGAGGTGATTTCCTGAAGGTTTCAAACTATTTTTCTTCTGGTTTCCCCATTAAGGGGCTGTTGTGAAGATCAAATACAATTTTTTTTAAAATGCAATTTTTATAGTAAATCCATTACAGATGATTTGAAAATTGATTCATGTTACTTGTGTAGCTATAGTCCACTATTATGTTAACACGCCCAAAAATTTGTTCAAATTCCAATTAAGAAATTGCTCATCTTGAGGCATGTATTAAAACAAATAGGTCAAATATATAAAAATTCAACCTTGCTTTCTCCAATTAATATTTTATTATTAGCATTCATCCATAATTTAATTTTAACAGCAACAGTCAGTGGCAGGTATGGAGCCCTGTGCTGTTAAAAAACATTGCTCACCTCCATGGTGGAGTGATATTTGCTCACTAGTATTCAGTTCGTTCTGGGTTAGAAAACATTTTCACAGCCATTATCCCATAATATCATCCCAATAATGTTGTATAGCACAGCACTGCTCTTAATTGTCCTATTTTGCATATGAAAAGGGAAACCAAAAGTCATTTAAATTAAATGGTAAATAGTCCTTTCTTGTCGGATTTCCAATCCTGTTTCCTGAAGTCTACACCTGATGCCTCCCTGGTTATGTTTCTGTACTCAGAGCTCATGTATGCATGGTCCTTCCATCTGCCAGGGACTTCCTGTGCGCTCCTAGTGCCCACAGAACAGAGGGGAAGGCTGTAAGTTTGAGAGAACTGAACCAACAAATGTTCCAGGAATCCAGGGTTATAAACTCTGATCTCCATGGTTCTAGGAGCTAAGTGGTGGCATGACTCCCCAGTGACCAGTCAGACATAACCTCTTTCCCCAGGCCTGGGTGGCCCTCCTCCTTTGACACACCATCATGCCAGGACATGATGGTTTCTCTCAGGAACACCTTTCCATTTCTCCACTCAATTCAATTTCCTTTAAAAGGACCCTGCAAATTCCCTACAAGAAGATATGTAATTATGACTTAGGCACAAGTGGCCAACCAAGAAAACCAGCAAAAGGCATTCTTGCACTGAGCACTGATCCTTGTTCTAGACTAAGTCAATGACCAAAGAATGCAGGGATGCAGAAGAAGGGGAACGATAGTGAGAGTCAGGGCCGATGGAGGGTGCCGAGGAAAACAGCCTCAAATACACACACGAGGCACATGTTGTCTGTTTTGAACCTTTGCCGGTCTCGTGTGTGCTGTCACAGTCTTCTTTGTGGAAAGAGAAACCCAAGACTGAAGGTGTGTTGTGTTAAAAGGTTAGCAAGGTTTGTACTTAACAGAAATGCAGTAAATCTGTATTTTTCTCTATGGCTGAAAATAGTAATATCACTGGTTAAGTGTCAATTATAGAATAAAACATTTACATGTCTTTACTCTTTGTGAAATAGAGGGTTGAAATAATGGTTTATTGTCACTTATGCCCAGTCGCATTGCTTCTTCCTTATCTATGAGCATGTTTTTACACTTTACATGTCAGTGCTCCCTACTCCTAACGTGTACATTCATAATGGGATTGTTGTAATATTTCTTGATTGAAACTCATGAAATTAAATGTCTTAATGTGATTTAAAGTGTTAGTCTCATGAATTTAGAAACTGATCCCCTCTTATTTACACAGATGGCATTTTGATGTTGTAAATAATGACAGGTCACTGAGAATACAAATTAATTTTCCACCAAACAAGGTAAGCTCTTTCAGGCAAATGAAAACCATTTCAAAACAGATTTCTTGTTTAATCATTGTTTATTTAGCTCTATCTTGTAACTGGTAATAATCTCAGAAGTGGGATCAAACTTGGGGAACTTTCTGAAAGGTTTTTAAGTTAGTAGGAAACAAAGTCTGCCTAATACTCGTATGTACAGAGGGGAGACAAGAATACCCAGTATTTTAGGATGTGATGTAGTCCCGGTTAAAATGGTGAGTCACCGCCAGCAGCAGTCCTAATGACAGAGGAATCTGCTTAGTGCCACTCTCTAAGCTTCACACATGAAGCCATGCAGAAATTATGTAATTATTCCTCCTGGATGGATCTTCTTATTGGCTTATAATTACTAAATATGCCTTGAGTATTTTCATATCCTGAAATTAAGTCTTCAGAGTTGCACAAAGAATGGTAACGTTTGATCTCAGGTTGTTTATCATCTCATAGTTGTTTCTACCAATTATGATGTAGCTTCTGAGGTGCCGAAATGTGACCTTTCTGTCTTCCGTAGGACTCAATTACTTAGACGAATTTTAAATAAATCCCAAGGGAAACCTCTTGTTTGCACAATGACATAGTGTATTTTCTATGCATGCAATGGCTTCCTTTGTGACTTAAGCAGCTCCCTTGTTGATGGTCTGTGTTTTCTATGTGTGCTCTTTTTAGTATTTCTTGCCATTTTAGAACACTGCCCATAAATGCCAAGAAATTCTCATAAATTTGTCCTACAGGAAAGTTGAGGAGCAAATAAAAGTTCTCTTACATAAAACTATTATCTATACTGCTTGATCTTACTCTCCCCTACTACCCATACCTCAAATGGCAACTTAGTTGAGTGTACACATGTCAAAAAATGGAGATCAGGTAAGGGAACCCTAGAAGAGTCCATGATTTTTGGCTAGAGATATCACCTATTCTAGCTAGCTGTTTGGAAGGTAGAGTTCAGGGCACTAATGTGTACTTAAGCCCTTCAAGAGTCTCCTAGGATGGAGGTACTGTCAAGAAAAGGTATAATATCCCCTTTTAGAAGTAGTTCTCATTCCTTTGTATCTCTCAGTGTGGAAGACCTAGGCTTTCAGGAGAAGCTTATTGTTGTAATATACTCCAGAATAAACCTCCTAAGCCCTACCACATACATTTCGCTCCCCCAATGACACATAGATATTACAATATGCAATTTATTTTCTATTTTATTTAGTGGACCTCAAGGAGTGGGTCAGTGAGACGATGGTGAAAAGATATTAATTTATTAGCTATAACTTAATGCCAGTGCTAAATGCTGGGTTTATATCATATTATTTAATTTTTATAGCAACTTTTTGAGGTACATACACTTCTATTGTCATTGAAAAATGGAAATTTAAAGGAAACAGATTTTCATGTCTCACTTTTTCAATAGTAAGTGGCAGGCCAGAATTGTTGTGACTCCAATGAGCATGCTCTAATTCTCTGGAGTTTCAGGATCTTCGCCTTGGTGATGTTCAGTAATATATGCTGGGAGATAATCCACTTGTCTTCTGCCAGAACACCCCATAAGGTTCATCTGTATCTTTTTCATTCAATTTTTATGGACAATTGCCTTTGCAACTGATGATTTCTTATATAGCAGTCTATGTATAAGGAACTGCTAATCCCTCTTTTCTAAGAAAGAAAATATTGTATGTAATATTCCTTGTCTTCCTTGTGACACCATGAATCCAATTCTGTTTCTTACTGAAATTATGATTTATTGACCTTCTGCTCCAATCTGGAAGGTTTCAGATGCTATTTTCTTTAACTTCATTGAAATCTGAAGATTCAATTTTCAATTACCTACACAATTTGCTCAAGGCTGCAGCCCTCTCTTATGGACTAGAACATGCATTTCTGCTCGTGTTATCTGGGAGCAGTTCTCTCTTGTGTATTTGGCTGTGCATCGACAGCAGCTACCATCTGCATTGCAGTCCATCCGCTAGGGGGATGGCACAGCTCCTTGGGTCAGTAGTCTTTTCCTTTCTTCTAGGAATCACATCTGTCACTGTTTCAGCCAGCCTCTTAACTCCGAGCAGCAGAAATCAAACCCAAATATCTCTGAAAAAGGGTCATTTATGGGCATGATGCAGGATAGTTAGTGCCATCAGTAGGCCTGTAGAAGGAGTTCTGGCAACGATGTGCTATCAAGGAACATTAGGAACCTGCCAGGACGATGGCCCACGTCCTATCACACTCCCAGTCTGCTGCTGGCATTGCTGTCCCAGCTGTCACCATGACTCCTTCTATTCCTGCTTCTGGTGATAAGACCATAATTAGTTATGCAAGTCTCACTTCCCAGCACTTAGTGCATTACCCCTTTGTTCTCAGACAGCTGCACCCAAGAAATGCCAGTGAGGCCACTAATCTGGGTTGAGTGGGAGGGGCATGTCAGCAGGAGAATACACACAGGACATGTGGGCCCGAAGTCTTTGTCTTATAATTGTGTATGACGTTTCATAATGTTAGACCACCTCGTGCTGCCTATGATAGACGTCAAGTATGAGAGACATGCTAACCAACCTAGACACAGGCTTATCTGAATCACATGTGGTATAAACATGATATGACATGATCTTCTAAGACTAAGACAGCAACCACGTCTTCTCAGTTGTGCTAAAGTCAAGCCTTCTATAGGCCATCAAGCAGAATATTCTCCTACAAGTCTATATGAGCATTCTGTATTTAAGCACTCGGTACATCCCCTTAGCTCCCACTCTTTTCTTTCTAATCCACTGAGTAAGTAGGAAGAGGACTTTTAGGGGCTGCCAGTTGCTAACATCTGCCTCAAATATGTTGCCTGCCTAGAGATGAATTTTCTGTACGTCTATCAAAGATCAACTAAGTAGCCATGCTGTATATTGCAATAGATGATGTTGGCTTTTTAGTAATAGATAATTAGCACTGTCCTATGTTTTGTGAAAGCAGCATCTCATTTGATCCTTCTGGTAGCATTATACGTAGCTACTTCAGTTTGCTTTCATTTTTTTTTTTAATGTAGTGTAGCTTAGGGGAAGCAAGCAAGTTGTCGGATGGGCCACAGCCCTAATGTGACAGTATAGTAGATCATTTACCGCCAGCTTATGGTGTTCTGTGGTGTGTCACAGAGCACAGCACTGTCGCTCAGGCTGCCTGCCATTTCAGTTATCTGGGGAAACCCAGTTGCATCTCAGCTGATGGACATTCTTACATAGTGGGGAAACCCAAGTCTTCATCACTGAGGTGTCCTGTCCCCAAGATTCCAAATGCATGGGCAGTGCCTTGCAGCTTCTTTGTTTCCTACCTCTAGACTTGAAGTGACCAAAGCCACTGCAAGAGGATTTCTCAGATTCCCTCAACAGTGTTTCCTGGACCTTTTATGTGACAGACTACTTACAGCTAGTCTCTTGTTTTGTTTTTTGTTTGCTTGTTTTGTTTCGTTTTGTTCGGAAAAGATGATAGTAAAATGTGTCTCATGAGGTTCAACTACTGAGAAATTTGAATTGCTTTTCCACGGTGTCCTTCGTGGCCACCTCCAGGTTATTTCTCTTATTTCAGCTCACAGAATCTGTCTAAATCAATACTAAACCTTTAACTTCCTTGACCATTTATAACCTACGTAAAGGCCACATGCACTTAGATTTTGATGACTTATCTGGCTTCTAATTTCCTTCTCATTTCAGGCTACATGGAATTCCATATATTTCCAAAACTGCACCATGTATGTCGATTTCCGGCTCATCTCCACATCCAAGTGGATTATTCCCTGACAGCTCCTGTGCTTGAATTGTACAGACACAAGAAAGCCCAGCTTTCTCCTCTTTTAATGCTAGTCTTCATCTCACACTGGTATTTTTATTTTTATATAGAATTTATTAATTTCTGATAAAGTATATAATTTACTCACTGTTTATCTTTTTATTATCTTCTCTCACTGTCAGTTCATAAGCACTGAACGTCATTTCTTTTGTCTTCACTGCCATATCAGGAGCCCCTTCATTAATCCTGGCCCATGATTTAGGCTCACATTAAGTACCTGTCATACTGGCACAGATCCTGGAGCCTCCCCTCATCCTAATCATCTTTCTGAGTCATGACTTAGTTTCCAGGTAGTCCCCTGTCTGTGCCGACGCTGACAGCACCGTCACACAAGCTGAAAAATAGGGACAAAATGTAAAAACTGCTTCGGCTGAAAACAGCACAGCAGCAAGCTCTGTTCTTGCCCTGGACCCTCCTCAAAACGCCCAGTGAGGAGTTTGGCATCACCCTCAGGTGGCATGAACCTCTTCCAAGTCTGAGGGGAGCCACTCAGTCCTGATTCTCCTTTTGGACAATTGCTCAGTCAGATCTTATTTTTCTGTACCTGGATTTGCTTTTTTTTCCTCTCTCTCTTTCTCTCTCTCTAGCCTCTCCCCTTTCTTTTCTTCTCTCCCAGTCAAGTTCTGAAATTTTCTTGAGCCTACACCTGCTTTTTCTATGCAGCCCACCCACAACCTCACAAAGGGGGCTAAGAAAGTCCTTGTCCTTGAGACTGACCTGATGGTGTGCCAATGATATAAAATAAATTACTGTGGCTAGAAAGTAACACAAAAATTTCCAGGCATTCTCTTCCCAACATTAAGGTAAAAACTATTAAGCCTTAGCACCTTTGAAATCTTCCCATAGCTTTTGGTTTATGGACCTGATACCCATTTGGTAGATGTTTTATTTTTGCTATATACCTCTGACATTTCTAGTGTATATGGGGATGGGACAGAGCTATGGGTGGCTGTGGGCACAGATATTGGCACCCACCATGCATGTGTAGAGACCAGAGATGAGTTTCAGGAGCCTTCCTGGCCATTGACCACCTTATTATTTTGAAACTAGGTCTCTCATTGGTTTGCCTAGAGTTCACTGATAGGAAACACTGGCTAATCAGTGAGTCTTCCCCGGAACATTTTGTCTTTGTTTCCTAACACTGGAATTATAAATACTTCACTGCCATGCCTGGCTCTGAGTTGGGGGCTGATAATCCAAATTTCAGTCCTAATGCTTCTGCAGTGAGCACATTATCCATGAAGACATTTCCCTACTTGCTTGACATTTTTGTTCTTTATAGACATTTTTTTAGTTGAGCACTATAAAAAGTGTTACTTCAAGGTCATGGGTGACACAAAATCTTTTTAAACTGGCATGTCATTTATGCAATTTTTCTTTTATCATCTCTTCTCTGAAACTTGACTTTATGAGCAATCACTTATTGTATGTATTAAGTTTCTTTTTCTTCTCTTGGTTAAGAGAGGTCACAGATATATAGATACATACACACATATATACATATATATGTATATATGTATACACATATATATGTGTGTGTATATGTATATATGTGTGTGTGCGTGTGTATATGCATATATGGACTCCCCTGTGTTCATTTAATTTTGGATGCCTTGTGGTTTTTGGTTCAAATGCAGACTTAAGAGTATTTCTGCTCTTCTCATTCAGTTCCGTATCATGTTACCCTGATGATTATTTTGGAAACAAAAAGTCTCATTTTTTTAATTTTATTTTTCTAATATACATGTGTGTGTGTGTGTGTGTGTGTGTGTGTGTGTGTGTGTGTGTGTGTGCTGCATGTGTGCAGGTGCCCATGGAGGTCAGAAGAGGCTGTGTGGTTCCCTTTTGCTGGAATTACAGACAGTTGGAAGCTGTCCAGCATGGGTTCTGGAAATGAATCTCAGAGTCTCTGGAAGAGCAGCACACATTTTAAACCAGGGAGCCACCCCTTCAGCCCTAATTGTCTCATTATTAACACAAACATATGATTCCATCATTCTCTATCACTCTCAAGAGAAAAGTTTTAAGCAATTATCATAACCAAAATATCCCCTATAATTTACTGCTGTTTGTCTCTCTAGACTTTTCTACCACCTATTTTGTTGTATAAAAAAAATTCTGTCCAAAGTGAAAATGCCACCCACACATACCTGTGGTAAGAGACATGTTATGATCTGGGAAATAAGACAATGGAAGGTGGGGCTGGAGAGCGAGCGAGCTCGGCGATTAAGAACACTGGATTCTCGTCCAGAGGACCCAGGTTCTATTCCTAGCACCCACATGGCAGCTCATGACCATCAGTTCCAGGGGATCTGACTCCTTCTGATCTCTGAGGACACAAGTCACACAAATCACACAAGTGGTATGCAGCAGGCATGCATGCAGGCAAAACACCCATACACATAAATGAGAAAATAAGCAGATAAATCAATGGATAAAATCTAAAAAGATCATGGAAGCTAAGCATTATATTAACCTTTCTATTATGTGGAAATACTGCTTTGATCCTTAGTCTGTGTTGCCTGCCCTCACTCCAAAGCTTCGGCACACATTTAGAATTCCCTGTGTTTAAACTGTTACTGAAGAAAACTTCAGATTGTAATAAAAGTCAAATGTAAATCCAGGTCTCTTACTCATCCCAGAATTCCTTTCTGGAGTGTTTTTACAGTGGCAAAAGGCAGTAAGATATTAAAAAGTTACAGATATGAGGGAGCTGAAGGTGAATGCCTATTTGCTGGGCACATTTGGTTGGTGAGATATTGGATGGAATACTTATACATATATTATCATATATTCTAAGATTATGTTATTATTATTTATATTATATTATTAGAGTATATAATATTATATATCCTGAGATTCTGTTAAATATTTATGTCATGGGTCCCATATTTGATGAAATCCATCTTGTTTAATCTGAACATCAATTTTATTGTTTTACAAATCAAAAATGTGTAGATTAGGGAGATTATTCTGCCAAATTTTAAGTGGCAGAAACAGAATCGGAGCATGGACTGAATAGCCCCCAACATTACACATTATAGATACTGCTTCAGATTTTAATCAGGGTCTACTACTGGAATCCCAAACAATCTTACCTGACAAGAGAGTCCCATTGGAAACGAGATGACACTGAAGATGCTTGTCTCTCACATGACCAGGTTTGAAGGTGCAAATCCCCACGGGAACTCAGGTGAAGCACTGGACACGTCTCCAAGAGTAGGACAATAAGGGATAGGAGGGAGATAGAGGTGAAAAAAATGAGTAGAACCTCCCGTAGGGAGTCAACAATGTCTAACACAGTCTAACACCTAGCCACACCCTCTCTGAGGAGGGGATGGGGTTGGGAGCAAGAAGGTGGAGGAAACTGGAAGGGGGAGGGAGTGGGAACTGGGAATGGTATGTAAAAATAGGAAATGATAGTTTTTTAAAAAAATAAATAAGAAAAAATGAATAGAGCAGTAGGTGAATAGAAAGGGGGAGTCTAGACTCTAGTGACGTGAAGAGAAGCTTGCTGTGACAGGTAAGGGAATGTCTTCAAAGCGGTAATAGGGTTTGAGGAGCAGACAGAGCTAGGGGATGGAATCTCAGCACAGGCAATATACAGGGGCAGTCTGAAAGTCTTGAGTGTCTCATAGGCAGCCAGTTCATGGAAAGATTATAGTATAAACCCACGCCAGAAAGTATTCTCTGAGGGCAAATCATTTTGACAGGCAGTGGCAAACACTGCTTTTCAAAGATAATACATTGGTCAAAAGCCCGAGACTGCGAGACACTAGAGGAGATGAGAGAGCTAACAGAGGCAGCAGTGTGAAGAATCCTGGACTTGATGCTGCAATTTCTAGTTTCTGGTTATGCCTCATTAGAAAGAGGAAGGATTGCATTCCTTGGCTCTGTGACCCCACACAGCAAAGGTTAACATGGAGCTTTGAAGAGAGGATAGAAGATTTAAGCTGTCCTGGTTACTTGCTGATAAAATTGCACTGTATCTACCACAGAGCTGATGTAGATTTCTATTAAGGCCGAAGATCAGTACGATAGAGCCATCGGGTGTAACAAATTTATCCAAATCTGAACATGCCACAGGAGACCATGTATTCTCTCCTCTATCAAAACAGATTGTGCGCATGAGCCAGAGGCCAACCAGGGAGATTCGCTGGACCAACGGCTGGTCGGTTTCATAGTATGTCTCTGCTTCTTTTAGTACTCCTAGCACTTCCCTTAGCTCCATGGACATTATATCTTGAAAGAACAAATGAAACGGTGACATAGAACCAGACTCTTTCCCCATTTCATAAGGTACTGGGTGGGACAAGGAGCGAAAGACCAAAGCCCAAATTCTAGCTAGGGAGGCACAACAGAAGCACATGGCATTAGATATGGCACTGGAGACTTAAAGGGTTGTAGTTATACCCTGTGAAACTAGTGATGCTCACACAGCTCCGGGGTGTGTCTACAATGTTATTATGGAATTATATCAAAAGGGAACAAGTGGAAGAAGGTAAGGAAGGAAGTGTAGACTGAGCAGGCTTCATCAGAAACTCTGAAAACCTTGGGAATCTCTGAATCAAATAAATTACATGCAAATATTCTAAAAACTGTAAGGCATCAAATCTCAAACCCTCCAGGCCCTCAGCATTCCACTCAACTTGTAGGTTGGGTAGTTAAATTTATGAGTCTCTTGGCATGGCTCTCTAAGCATGCTGTTTGATTAAACACAGCGCAAGACAGATCTGCAAGGGTGATTCTGGATGAAATTAACATTTTTCTTGGTCATTTGAGTAAAGCATTTTGTCATTCCCTCTAGTGTAGGCAAGCTTAATTTCCTGTTGGTTCTATTTCTCTTGAGAATCAAGACTAATAGAGTACAATTTTTTTAATTAGAAAAATTATTCTTAGTTTATTCCCAGGAGAGTTAGGGTTTTGCAGTAAGTAATAGCAGTAATGTTATAAAAACAGCATCACTGAACATAGTTATGAATATTCAACTATATTTGTGAATTATCTGTGTGACATCGATTGAGCACTGTTTCAGTACTTTGAATCAATTACTCTTTCAATACAACATATTCCTTTTATCATAAGTACATGGAATCGTTAGACATAACAAGCATTTTGGGTATGATCTTACTGTCCTAAAATATATGGGAAACAATTGTCTCAGAACATTATTAGTTACGACAGACTTCGGTGCATTCACCTCCAAAGTGACTGGTTCATGGTAAGCAGGAGGAGGAGGGAAAAGAGGGGCTCAATAAACAAACTGTTTTTGACAAAGAAAAGGCAAGGCTGTTGGAAGAGGTTGTGTTGGCGCAATCAAGTCACTGATTTGCCCAGTCTTTCCCTGGTACCCTGTTTTCAGCTTTAGCCTTACCATCTTGACAGCACAATCAGTTGAAGAGAGGCCATCCCCCTAGACTCCAGTCCCAGCTATATGTTCCTTGTCTTTGGAGATAAACAACATATTTGGCTGAATTGTTCCTATTATGTGTGGTTCCTGCCTCATTCACTCGCTCTAAATGTATGTTCCCAACCTAAAAACCACAGCTGGTCACTGAGCATGAGGGAAGCTACCAGGGGAGGGGCATTCTGGGCTTTCCAGTCAGCCTGAATATGTCATCATATCCACATTTAGTCCAGTCTCATTCATTTTCGAAGATTAGGAGAAGTGATAACTCTTCTTTGTTCCAACATTGGTGCAGTCATTGGTCAGGCAGGGACCATAAAGCCAAGTGGATCATAAAGCCCTTCCTGGGATATGAATGGCATTTGATAAACAGCTGTTAATGAGGAAAATATTAAAAATTGTGGAAGGATGCTGAGATGCCTGAAAATTACTCAGAAGTGATTACTACTGTAGTCCTGAGGATCAAGAGATGGGAACAAGGTGGTAGAGAATACAGCAGCTTCCAGACAACAGTGCCAAGAAATCAGGGGCAAGAAAACAGCTGTACTGGCTATGTCTCCTCCTTCCTTACTCTCTCTGGCTGGTATCTCCATAGCCAAAAGTAGGGGGTAAAGGACAACATCATGGTTGCCTAGGCAACAAAGAAGGGTGGGGGATGAATTGAAGGATAAGTCTAGAGAGTGGCAATGGAGAATAATCAACAGGACTTTTAGGGTTTAAATTGCTTACTTGGTTAATTTTATAATTATTTCACAATTATTATTGAAATATTATTTAATCAAAATCTTTATTTCTCTGTAGGCTTAGTCCTACAATTACTATTTATATTCCCAATTCTGAAGGTACATTTGGGGTCTTCCAAACAATATATAACTTATCTATTACAATGATGTCATCAATATATTAACTCTAGTTTGTAATACAAAAAAAAAAAAGAATTGAACTTGTGAATGAGGTAAGACTTCCTTAGGATTGTATAGCCAGTGAACATTCCCAATCTGTTTGTGTTTCCAGGGATCACAGACACATCTCGGCATGGATGTACCGTGTGGAAGGTCTTTACCATACATCATGTGTTCTTTCACCATCCAACTGTCTTTTCTCTACATTCTTCCGAAGGGAATTCTGTAACAAGGGATGGACATTGAGTTTTATCATGAACTCCCCAGCTTTACCCTTTATATGAGCTTTAACCAGGTCCGTTAACTCTTTGAGCCCAACAGTAACTTTTAAAAATGATATCCTGATCATAATAATTCCAAATCAATGGGATTGCAGTTCATGTGCTTCACGGAGTTATTCCTGAATTTTGATCCTGCCTCAGTTTACTTCCGCGGATATGTAAAGTGTAGGGGATATGAACCTCTGGTTCACTCCTGTTTGCTAAGATCCATGCCAGCCCCATGTAGATTTACAAGTGAGATGAGCCCTTCTGGGTGGGTTTGCAGCAGGACTAATGTCAGCACACTGCACAGTTTCCAGACTCAGGAGGAGAGGTTATTTGAAACTTCTGAAGTTAGTGTGCTTGGTCAATTTGTGGAAACAATGGACTTTTCCAACCCTAAATTTTGACCAGCTCCACCCTCTGTGTCTATTCCCTTACGATCTTGTTTCCAAACCGTCTCTCCACTCTCAAAGTGCAATGGTACATTTTTTCCAAGTACAGCCAGTAGCAGGGCTATATAGTCAAAACATAGACAGAAGAACAGGCAGTAATTCCCCTGTCATGATAACCATGAGAGAGAAATTTCATTTCAGCCTTCTGTGTAGCAGGTGTCTAGTAGCTACAGTAATTGCATTTCCTGAGTAAATCTATGCTGTTAACTGTTTATTTCATATTCCCATTGTGTAATGAATCTCTTAGAGAAAACTATATCCTAAGTTCCATGACTAGTACTATGTATATTCCGTTATTTATTAAATGTCTTTTGAATTGATTCAAGATCATTAAACATGTGATTTTTAAGTTCTCTGGGGGCAGCCTTTGAGAAGAACATTGGAGGAAGACTAGGATTTGAAGGATAGGGGGAGCAGTGATTTCTAAGAGATGGAGTGATGGAAAACCCAGATGCTGAAAATCGAATTATACAAATGGAATTGGAGAAATTCTGTTTAGCTATTGGTTAACTGTTAAGAAAGTAAAATGTACATCTGGAAAAATAGTTAGAGGACGAATTGTTAAGACCATCCATTCACTAGTGACAATTTAAATGGATGACGAGAAGGTACTGCACAATGTTGATAAAGGTGCTGGCTCCTTTTTGTTATAGAAAGATTAAGTGGGCAACATTCCATCAGCTACATGAGAAAGAGTAAAAGCAAAGCAAACACTGGAGGACCAGCATGATATTCACCTTGGAATAGTCTAGGTACCTCTTTCAGGCCTGTGGGCACAGATGGGGGTTCATTGTCTGGTACGTGTGTTATGCAGGAAGAGGCAGTACACATCCAAACAGCAATGATCAGACTGAGGACAAGGGTGAGGCTTGGTTGCAATCATTTATATTTTCTCTCTCTCTCTCTCTCTCTCTCTCTCTCTCTCTCTCCCTCCCTCCCTTCTTCCCTCCCTCCCTCCCTCCCTCCCTCCCTCCTTCTCTGTCTGCCACCCTTCTTCCTTTCCTTATCTTTAATACAAAAGGAGAAACGTGGGAGAAGGCTCACTAGCAACACATAGGACTCTGTAATTATTGCTCCTCCTCCTTAATTAGCCCCTGTTTATGAAACGTTATGTTCCTTCTAGATGAGCAATCTTTTTCAATATCAGTGCTCACCAACCACTCTTGACCCAACAAACCTTAATCATTGCACGACCCTTCTAGGAATTCTTCCTGGTCTTTCAGAAAATGTGATCTTGGTATCTTGGTAGAAGTCTATGGTCAGAGTTTTGCATGTGTCGTGTAATGTTCTTGAGAGCAGAGATGTTATTTATCTATCCTAGCAGGTCTACCATATTAATAGGGTGCACATTTGATATAGCAACACAAAGTAGACAGCTACTTTGGAAGTTGTTTATCAAGTTTTAGCTGTGAAGATCAAATTATATTTTCCTATTTTGAACTAAAACCAGGCGCTGTTAAGTGGACTGACTCTTTTTTTCCAGGCTGCAGAAAGCTGAAGGCAGCATTTGGTATTGATGGATGAAATAGCAAAGTTTAGAAGGCGTGCAGCTCAGAATTGCTACATGAGTTTATTTTTAAACTCTCTAAACTGTGTGTCTTGATAAAAGCCAAGTAGCTCTTCCCAGCAGCCCATCTCAGAGGCAGATGTATAAGTACTAATGCTTCACGATAGTGATGCCCTTTTGCAAAAAAGACATGGCATCCAAAATGTCATCTAAATACTTGACTGTGCCCGTAGATTAATGCTGCTCTTGGCCTTGGTTGGGGAACCTTGTTTTGGCAGTGGGTGGCAGTGAATGCAGAGCCACCTAACTAGTCAAGGTGCTGGGAGTAAATAACTGTCGCGTGCTCAGCCCAAAGGGCCACAACTGCATCAACCTTTCTGAGGCCCAGGGGATCACTGCGGGAGGGGGTGGGTTAAAATAAATTCAAGGGTCAGAAGATGGAAAGAAATGCTGGGAAATTCTGTCTTCGGAACCAGACGTGACGTGGCTCTTGTCATCATGAACTCCTTGCATCTGCCATTACTTATACAGGATTTGCATAAGACTGTGCCCATCAGTATCCCATAATGCATGAGGGAGGGACTCCTAAGGCCTCACCCCTCCCTGAGGATCTATAAGCATCTAATTGCTCTAAGGGATGAAGTGAAAGCCACCCAAGTGCCTGGTGAGTCAGTATCCTCTCATACAGTATGAAATTGAGAGGCTTCTAAAGGAGATATTAGCTGTAAAAAATGATTATTGAGGTAGGTTGATTCCCAATTTCCTGAGAAACCGCCACACTGATTTCCAAAGTGGTTGCACAAGTTTGCATTCCCACCAGCAATGGATGAGAGTTCCCCTTACTCCACATCCTCTCCAGCATAAGGAATCGTTGGTGTTTTTGATTTTGGCCATTCTGACAGGTGTAAGATGGTATCTCAAAGTTGTTTTGATCTGCA
>PVIU01026798.1:0-21450 GCA_004026605.1 Ondatra zibethicus | reverse complement strand
TCAACAGAGGAATCTAAAATGGCTGAAAGACACTTAAGGAAATGTTCAACATCCTTAGTCATCAGAGAAATGCAAATCAAAACAACTCTGAGATTCCATCTTATACCTGTAAGAATGGCCAAGATCAAAAACACTGATGACAACTTATGCTGGAGAGGCTGTGGAGAAAAGGGAACACTTCTGCATTGCTGGTGGGAATACAAGCTGGTACAGCCCCTTTGGATGTCAGTGTGGTGATTTCTCAGAAAATTAAGAAACAACCTTCCTCAAGACCCAGTAATACCACTTTTGGGTATATATCCAAAGGATGCTCAATCGTGCCACAAGGACATGTGCTCAACTATGTTCATAGCAGCTTTATTTGTCATAGCCAGAAACTGGAAACAACCTAAATGCCCCTCAACTGAAGAATGGATAAGGAAAATGTGGTACATTTACACAGTGGAGTACTACACAAGCAGAAAAAAATAACGACAGCTTGAATTTTGCAGGAAAATGGATGGAGCTAGAAAACATTATTTTGAGTGAGGTAACCCAGACACAGAAAGACAATTATCACATGTACTCATTCATAGGTAGTTTTTAAACATAAAACAAAGAAAACCAGCCTACAAACCACAATCCCAGAGAACTTAGACAACAATGTGGACACTAAGAGAGACTTACATAGATCTAATCTACATGGGAAGTAGAAAGTAGAAAAAGACAAGATCTCCTGAGTAAATTGGGAGCATGGGGACCTTGGGGGAGGATTGAAGGGAGGAGGGGAGAGGCAGGGAGGGGAGCAGAGAAAAATGTAAAGCTCTATAAATATCAATAAAAAATGTTAAAAAAAAGTGAGGGGGCTGGAGAGATGGCTCAGTGGTTAAGAGCACTGGCTGCTCTTCCAGAGGACCTGAGTTCAATTCCCAGCAACCACATGATGGCTCACAACCATCTGTAATGAGATCTGGTGTCCTCCTCTGGCATGCGGGCATACATGGAGGCAGAATGTTGTATACATAATAAATAAATAAAACATTTTTTTAAAAAAAAGTGAGTTAGAAGCAAGCCTAAACTAAGGCTGAATTTTGATAATAATTTTTAAAAAAGAAAAGAAAATGTATTACACATGAAAAAATCAGTTCAGAGAGAGTCACGTTTAGGTGTCTTCACGATGATTCTGTGGCTTTCTAAGTTGTGCTGTTTAAAGGCTATACTTTACAAGGTTTAGAGATAATGCAAAGCCATCATGTCTGGCTTTTGTAAATAAAACTGTAAGGTGCTTAGGGGTACATTGCTTAGATTTAAGGATGAGAGTGGGTGTTAATGTAAAATGTAAAACTGAACGTCACAAATCTTGGGTACTAAGTAAATGTCTTAGGATTTTTTTTTAAATTTGGTTTCTTTTTTTTTTTTGAAACCTCTAATACTAGTCTGACCTCAAACTCAAAGTATAGACTAGACTGTGTGTAATCCTCCTGCATCTGCTTCTAAAGTAATGAAATATTAGGCCCTTGCCAACCATACTGACATCATGCAGGTTTTGTTGTTGTTGTTGGTGGTGGTGGTGGTTTTTTTTTTTTGGATTTTCAAGACAGGGTTTTTCTGTAGCTTTGGAGCCTGTCCTAGAACTAGCTCTTGTAGACCAGGTTGGCTTTGAACTCACAGAGATCCACCTGCCTCTGCCTCCCGAGTGCTGGGATTAAAAGCGTGCGCCACCACTGCGCGGTTTATTTAGTTTCTTGAGACGGGATTTCTCTGTGTAGCACTAGCCTCGAACTCACAGAGATCCATCTGCCTCTGACTTCCAAGTGCTGGGATTACAGGTGTGTGCCATCACCGCCTGGCCAAGTCTTGGGGTTTTTATTGCTGTGATAAAACACCATGACTAAAATCAACTGTGGAAGGAAAGGATGTATTTCCTCTTAAAGCTTGTGGTCCATCATCCAGGGAAGTCACGGCAGGAACTGAGCAGGCACTGAGGTAGAGGCCATGGAGGAGTGCCGCTTACTGGCCTGCTCCTCATTGACTTGCTCCTTTTCACTGGAGACCTGCATAAGAGTGATTGCTATAACAGAGTCAATACTAGGCTGTCTTGAAATCCCCTCTGCCAAAAAAGATAGTTCGTTACTCTTCAATATAGTCTCCAGCAAATCCTTAGGACAAGAGCAGAAAGCAGCCAGACTATCACAAGAATGGCCTCTTTCAAGAAAATGTCCTATAGGAAAAAAAAATAAAAAATAAAATAATAAAAAAGAATGGCCTCTAGCCCAGCTGCTAATATTGTTCCTCTCTGAAACCTCTTGAGCTAGTCCTCCATGGCCCACATGACTTCAGCACTACTGTCTTTCAAGCTCCTACTAGGCTCTGCCTAGAGCATTCAACCACTTTTCTTTCTTTTTTTTAATTCTTTTTTTTAGATTTATTTATTTATTACATATACAGTGCATGTATGCCTGTACACCAGAAGAGGGTACCAGAGCTCATTATAGATGGTTGTGATTCACCATGTGGTTGCTGGGAATTGAACTCAGGACCTCTGGAAGAGCAGCCAGTGCTCTTAACCTCTGAGCCATCTCTCCAGCCCTTAATCACTTTTCTAGTCCAAAGCCCCACCCCATCCAAAATGAGACTCAATCGGCTTCTTCCCAGCAACACCCACTCCTGGTACTAACTTCTGCACTGTTTACTTTTTTCTTGATATGAAAAAACATCATGGCCACCAGGCAGTGGTGGCACATGCCTTTAATCCCAGCACTCGGGAGGCAGAGGCAGACGGATCTCTATGAGTTCGAGGCCAGCCTGGTCTTCAGAGCTAGTTCCAGGACAGGCTCCAAAGCTACGCAGAGAAACCCTGTCTCGAAAACCAAAAATAAAATAAAATAAATCATGGCCAAGAGAACTTACAAAAGAAAGCGCTTAATTGGGTTTATGGTTTCAGGGGTTAGAGTCCATGGTGGTGGAGCAGGAGGCAGAGAGAATACACTGAGAATGGGTGAGCGCTTTGAAAGCTCAAACCCACCCCCAGGGACACACCTCCTGCAGTAATGTCACACGTAATCCTTCTCAAGCAGTTCTTTAAAGTAGGGACCAAGTATTCAAACATATGTGCCTACTACATCTAGAATCAACTAAAGCAGAGCTTCTTTCCTTGTCTTTCTGTTTACCTCTAGGTCAGAAGAGGCACTTACTACCTCCAGGAAAAGATGTCTCACAGTGCTGTAACTCCCCCAGTTAACTGGCCATGTGTATTTTCTGGATTTTGTGTTATCATCTGTTCTACAATTGTAATGCTGCTGCAGGCAAGCAGGGAAGAAACTAATGACTTCTGTCCTCTGATTCTGGCCCAAATCATCTCCAGCCCATTCCCTTTATCATCCTGGTCTGCTGGGGCTCTTTTGCTGAGGCAGCGAGCTTATGCCAGTTGCTGCACCTACAGAGAGCACCTTCTCTTATTGGCAGCCACTGCCTCTGGGTCTTTTACTTCATTATTCGTTCATTGAGAAGGTCAAGAGGGTTAATTATTGATGTCAACATTATGAACTTTGTTACTACTCTTAAAGATAATCTGCATTAACAGCTGTTGTGAAATTGTCTTTCCTAGTCCGCTATTGTCTAGTGGTTTTCTGCTCTCCATGTGCATGACAATTACCTGGAGAGCTCTTGAGAGCCACCAAACCCAGCCTACCCAGGGCCCAATGACCCAGAAGCACAGTATAGTCATTACTCTCCATCAGACATAATTGCCTCTCGATGTCTTTGTTTGCGGTGGTCCCGGTCCTTGACACACAAAAAGAATCAGCAGAGCTCGGTCAATACCCAGCCCCCTTTCTCCCATTCCGCAACCAGCCTGGCAAATGCAGGATTCATTTGAATTTTCAAGCCATTCATTCCTAAACTCTTCTCTATCCCCACCCCCATCATCCTCTACAATCCCACTCTCTTCAAGTCACCATTTCTCAAAATATAAGCTGCAGTAAGCATCTAGGAATTGTAAAACACAGAGAAGTTAGCAATGGGCTGGCACTCATGGGCTCCCTAACATATATTTGGTCTCAACCTCCATAAACCACAAATTATACTTTATTTGAAAGAATGGGATCTTGTGGCTGAAGAAATGGTTCAGCTGTTAAGAGCACTGGCTTCTCTCAGAGGAACCAGGTTCCATTCCCAGCACCCAGAACCACATCATGACCATCCATAATGACAGTTTCAGGGGATCCAACGCTCTCTTCTGGCCTCCCTGGGCACCAGGCGTGCATACGGTGCACAGAAATACATGCAAGCAAAATAACCATGTACATAAAATAATAAAATAAATTCTAAAGAAAGGGCATGTTTACAGAAGTAATTAAAGACTGAGATGGCAGGACGCTCTGGAATTTTCTGGATGGGCCTTAAACGCTGTTGAGAGGAGAGGGCAGTCATTGTAAAGATGAGGAACAGGAGCTGGAGGGAGGCAGTGAGAGATGGAAGGAGCCCAGGATGGCCTCCCCTAGGAAGGTCTTGTTTAGGGAGCTCAATGGCGATACTGAAATGGATTATTCTTTTGGATAAGGAGTTTATTAAAAGAGTCATTAACACCATGGGCAGCCAACTTTCCTGTGGGGACTCTGAGGAAAGTTCATCCCCACAAGGCAAGGTGGGGATTCCTTCTTAAAGGATTCAGAGAAATGGTGAGGTTTCACAGCATGAGCCTGCAGCCAGGTTGTCCCTAGCTCCTGGGCAGCAGGGGGAGGGGGACAGAATTCCAACGAAGGAATAATGTGACTCCAAGGATACATTGCCACTCATAGCCCTCTGATGTCCCAGGGAGTCTGGCAACCTAAGATCTGTACCCTTTTTTGGGGGGGAGTGAGAAAGGTGTCTGTCATTCTCCTGGGATCCGGGCACCTATGGGTCTGTTTACAGACTCATAGACAGGCTATCTTCAGCAGAAGGAATTCCAGAATCAGCTATGAGGATGGAGCTAGAGGGGGCTGCAGGTGGGCATGACTTGAACAGCATCTGGTCTGGAATTTTAATACTCAGGAGAACGTGTATCCCCACCAACGCTTGGTTTTGGACTTCTGGCCTCCAGAACTGTGAGAGAATGTTTCCATTGTGTTATGCTGCCTTGTTTGAGGTAGTTTGTTTTGGCAGCCTTAGGAAGCTAATATAGTGAACTAAAGGGGGCTTAGTTGCCCCCTAGAACAGACCTTATGCTGGGTCCAGTCCTAACCAGCAGCCATGAACCAAGCTCCCAGCACTGCAGGCACACAGGATTTCCATGCAGGAGAGTTGCTGAATGCTTCTGTTTATAGCACGTACTCACTCATTCGTCCATTTTCAAACTCAATCAACAGAAACTCATGAGCCCAGTGTGGAATCTCATACCCATAATCTCAGCACTTAAAAGGCTGATGCATGAGAATTGCCACAATTTTTTTTTTCGGTTTTTCGAGACAGGGTGTCTCTGTAGTTTTGGAGCCTGTCCTAGAACTAGCTCTTGTAGACGAGGCTGGTCTCGAACTCACAGAGATCCGCCTGCCTCTGCCTTCCGAGTGTTGGGATTAAAGACATGCGCCACCACCACCCGGCAGAGAATTGCCACAATTTTAAGGCCAGTCTGAGCCACATAGTAAGTTCTAGGCTAGCCTTAAATACAGAAAGAGGCCCTCTCAAAAAAGCAACAAAATGGCTGGGGAGGTGGCGTTCAACTGGTAAAGGACTTGCCTTTGCAAGCCTGAAGACCTGCTCTTCATCCCCAGAATCTACATGAAAAAATTGTCAGGTGCACCGGGTGATGGGGACGCTCGCCTTTAATCCCAGCACTTGGGAGGCAGAGGCAGGCAGATCTCTGTGAGTTCGAGGCCAGGCTGGTCTACAAAGCAAGTTCCAGAGAAACCCTGTTTCAAAAAACCGAAATAAAATGAAATGTCAGGTGTGGTGGTATGTACCTTGAGCACGGGGAAGCAGAGAGACTGATCCCCAGGGCTCACTGGCTAGCCAGCCTAGTTTACTTAGGTGAATTTTGGGTTAGTAAGGGACCCTGTCTCAAAAAAAGGTGGACAGCACCTGGGTAATGACACCTGGAGTTGACCTCTGGCTACCACATACATGAGCACATATATGCACATGTACCCAATCATAAACATACACACACAGAAAGTGACAAAATCTTCATTGAGTACATAAATAAATATTTATTTACTGAATGAGCACTTAAAAGTTGAGGCACTGACAGAAAGACAGGGGGAGAGCTCCCAGAGAAAGAGAGTCACACCCCTGAGAGGGAGAGGGGGCTTTATGTCAGTTGAGAGAAGGGAGAGAAGGGACTACATCTTATCTGGTGGGCCACTTGTGGGGCCATTCATCTTTACGTACATAAGAGGTGGACAGCTTATTATCTTGTTAGCTCAAAGCCTGCCTGCCTTCCTCCCTGCCTTCCTTCTTTCCTGCCTGCCTTCCTCCCTGCCTTCCTTCTTTCCTGCCTGCCTTCCTCCCTGCCTTCCTTCTTTCCTGCCTGCCTTCCTGCCTGCCTTCCTTCCTGTGTGCCTGCCTTCCTTCCTTTCTCTTTCTTCTTTCTTTTTCTTTTTCTTTTTTTTTTTTTTATGAAACAAGGTTTCTCTGTGTAGCCCTGGCTGTCCTGGAACTTGCTCTGTAGACTAAGATGTCCTGGATCTCAGAGATCTGCCTGCTTCTGCCTCCAGAGTACTGGGACTAAGGGATGCACCACCACCACCTGGCAGCCAAAATTTTCCTAATACTACTTGTGCTTCATGACACTTGGGGTAAGGTGCTATCATGGTTTGAGTGAAAATTTCCCCCATAGCCTTAAGACTTTGAAGACTTGGTCCTTAGTTGTTAACACTGTTTAGGGGAGGTTCGATTGGTATACAGCCTTGCTGGAGGAAAAAAAAAGTTGAGGCATTGGAAATATAGAAATTTAAAAGCCCCTAATCTTGGGTCAAGACTAGCCCAGCCACATAGTGTAATCTTGTCTCAAAAACTAAAAACAAACAAAAACTCTAAATCATGGGTATCTGAAAGCAAAGCACGTATTTAAAATGCACAAGACCCTGTGTTTCATCCCCAGCACTACACACACACACACACACACACACACACACACACACACACACACACACACACACACACACTAAAATTATAATCTCGTCGAGTGGTGGTGATGCACACCTTTAATCCCAGCACTCGAGAGGCAGAGGCAGGTGGATCTCTATGAGTTTGAGGCCAGCCTGGTCTACAAGAGCTAGTTCCAGGACAGGCTCCAAAGCTACAGAGAAACCCTGTCTCAAAAAACCAAAAAAAAAAAAAGGAAAGGGAAGGAAGGAAGGAAGGAAGGAAGGAAGGAAAGAAAGAAGTAGGGAAAAGTCAGGTACTGGTCAGGACCATAAACAGGAGCTACTGTTAGGCCACAGAAAATACAGCTTCTTAATTCTGTCCCAGGGAAGGTGTAGCAAGGAATGGCCTGGTCTCTTCAAGTCGTCAAGTCGTGGGATCTTACAGGGGTGAACCACTTTGTCTTTCTTCCCAATGTTGCCACATTGAATTCATCTCCTTTCTCAGCTTTCCCCTTTATTTGTCTGTGTTTTAGCAAGCAGAAGCTGGGGTTGTGGCTCACATCTGTAATGCCATCCCTCCAGATGCTGAAGCAGAAAAAGCACAACAAGTTCAAGGCCAACCTGGGCTATACAGCAAGTTCAAGGCCCACTCGGGCTACCGTGTGAAACCAAACCAAACCAAGATCTAAATGATCTAAATAAGCATAGCCAGCAGATGGTTAAGCAAGCTATGAGGACTATAACCCAGGTTAAAAGGATAGAGAGGGATGGGCATTCCAGAGTGGGTGACCAGACAAGGGCAGATGCTTCACAAGCTGATTTACACTTGCAGGTGAGAGCAAGGACCACATAACTACTAACATGGGGACTGAATACCAGGCCTGACTCCAAAAACAGTTCATTAACTTACATGCCACACATGTCCTATGTTTGGTTTATTACTGGAGTTGTTAGGGTCAGAGCCTGAGCCCTGGCACCCCCAACAAGCTAGGCTGGGCCACACATTTTCAATAGGTCAATAAAATAGACAAAATGTGAAGCTGAAAAGGAAGATCAATTCAATGTGGCACCATTGGAAAGAAGGACAAATAATGAGGTTCAGTGACCCCAAGTTCACCTTCCATGGTCTTGACATGAAGTCTAGGTGTAAGTAGAGGCCAGAGGTATGAATAACTAAGCAGTCCTGGTCAAGGTGTGATCCTGCCCATCAGCACTTGCTGTGGAACAGTCTTTTTGTACACTGTGAATATGTGTTGCTCTCGTTGGTTTAATAAAGGGCTAACTAGCCAATTACTAGGCAGGTGGAGGTTAGGTGGGACTTGAGGACAAAAGAGTGGGGATGAAGAAGAGTGACATCACCAGCCAGATGCAGAGGAAGCAGGACATGCAGAAAATGAGGTAACAAGCCATGAACCACATGGCAGCACATAAATTTAAAAATATGGGTTAATTTAAGCTGTAAGACCTAGTTAGTAACAAGCCTAAGCTATTGGCCAGGCATTTATAATTAATAAGTCTCTGTGTGGTTATTTGGGAACTGACTGGCGGAACAGAAGTCTATAGACAAGCACTCACTTGATTCCCTCCAACCTCCCCTGCAGGGTGATCTGAAGTCATCAGAACTGTGGGAAATCTCTGCCTACAAGACTATTTCCTCTTCCTTTGACTGGCTCCAGGCTTCAACCTTTTCCTTCTCCCAGCATAAGATTCCTGGGGAAATTACAATTTCTGATAGTCAAAGGAAGAGGCACAGATGTCTCCATAGAATATCTTCATTCCTGCAAGGACAGATGAATTCAGAGAACCTGACTTGGTCTTTCTATTTTTCTTTGCTGATACCCAGAAGAATCAAGAAATGAGAGCATTCAAACGCTAGAAAGCAGAAAATCAGATGGCAAAGGCACTTCTAGTCAAGGGACTTGCCCCACAGTGCAGTATACAGTACTGAAACTGCCTGTTCCTGCCCTGGGGCTCCTCACCTCTGGCCTGCCCTATCACACTGGGCCCTTGAACAAAGCCACAGAGTTCATCTAAAGCAACTATTTGTGTCTTTGAGGCTCTGAACTGTATCTCTGAGTTCTGAGGAGCTGGTGGAACGGAAACAGACACCAACCAAGCAGTGGAATATAGGGACAGGGTTCCAATGCCATGGAGTCCAGTGTGAGTAGAATAGAGGGGGTAGAGAGCAGAGTGGGAGAATTATGCTGGGCAGGCAGCTAGGGCCATATCATGGAGGACCTTGATGGACAGGTCAGCAGCCACCCTCCATGTTCTGACTGGTGTTCACTGATGTCTGCTGAGATGTGTCCTGCAGACAGCTTGCATTTTGACATCATGAAAAGAAGCAGAAGTGGGCTTTGGCGAGAAAGAGAAAATGCTTTGCCAAATAAACTGGAGATTAACGCTGCGGGAACGCATTTTTCGGACAATAGCTCTAAACTCCAAAGAGACCAAACTATTGTCAGACTGTAGTCAAGTTCATAATATGCCTTGAGATCATTTAAGGCTATATATTTAACCTGCTAGCCAACTGTGCACCCAGCCAGCTGAAGTTTAACCTGCCTTTAAGAGAACAATGTAACCAACCTGACTATGCCTGGGATTTCCCATGCAATCAGCTTTTACAACCTAAGCTAACGCATAGCTGCAATCTTGAGTTATGTTCTCTTTTATGTCCCTGACCCAGAATATTATATATGTGTTGTAATCATTTGCTAAATGTAACCAACAGGTTGAAAAGCAACCTTGTCTAACAAATACACCAGGAATGTTGAGAGCCCCATGTGGATAGGCTGAAAGCATCAGTTTGTATTTGTGGATGCTATTCTGGGTAAGGTGAGGGTAACTTAGTCCCTTGTAAAAATTCTGTGAAAGATTTCTGTAAAGAATCCTTCATTCCCATGCCATATTTTCTTTTTTTTTTCTTTAAAGATTTTATTTATTATGTATACAGTGTTCTGTCTGCATGTACACCTGCAGGTCAGAAGAGGGCACCAGATCTCATTACAGATGGTTGTGAGCCACCATGTGGTTGCTGGGACTTGAACTCAGGACCTCTGGAAGAGCAGGCAATGCTCTTAACCTCTGAGCCATCTCTCCAGCCCCCCCATGCCATATTTTCTATGCTGGTCAATAAACACAGAGCAAAGCCCTTTGTTCAGGACAGGTGCATATTCAAACCAACAGGCACAACACACAGAGACAGATCTGGCACACAGAACAGACATGCCAGAAACCACCAACTACAGAAAGATTGAAGACATAGGGAAAGACATGGAGAATTCAAATTTAGGTTCCCTCTTGGTCAAACCAACCCAGGAGGAAGTTACTTTGTTTTCATTCCTAATGTGCATAATGAGGCTAAACATTGATTTTTCTCTCTTTTTTAACTTTATTTTTTTATTGAAAATAGATTCTTCTCTCATACAATACACCCTGACCACAGTTCCCCTCTCTACATTCCTCCCAGATCCCCCCACCTCCCCTTTTCCCCAATCCACTCTCCCTCCATCTCCCTTCAGAAAGGAGCAGGCTTCCAAGAGAAACAAAACAAAATACAATAAGGCAAGGCAAAAGCCCTTACATTGAAGCTGGACAGGGTAACCTAACAAGAGGAAAAGAGTCCCAAGGGCAGGCAAGAGTCAGAGACATACTCACATATCCATTCCCACAGTTATTAGTCCCACCATACACCAAGCTAACAGCCACAACATATACCCAGAGGACCTGATGTAATGATCTGTTCTGTCTCTTTAAGAGAAAAGCCATGCCCACTCCCTCCCCATCTGCTGAGGCAGGCAGATCTTCCTTCCTGCTTGCAGCCTGAGTCTCCTTCCTTTTCTCTTTCTCTCTCTTACTCTCTCTCTCTCCTTCTGTTTGCTCTTCTCCTTCTCCCTCTTCCTTCCATAACCCACTTAATAAATATCCAACCTCACTCTGAATCGCATGCCTATCCATCTGTCTCTCACCCACCGCCTGGGACCAGCGGCCTTCAGAGACTTGCCTGGGACTGGCTGCTCTGGGGCCCACTGCCTGCCCCAACTCAGGGACCTGCAGTGTTTCTGACGCTGCAGGCACTGGGAATCCTGCAGCATGACACCAATTAAATGGATTAATAAAAAATGCTGCAGGATCCCCAAGTAGCTGCAGCGGGCCATGTGGCAGCAGGCAGTGGGCAGGGGGTGCTGAGAGCAGCCAGTCCCAAGCAGGGATGGCTGCAGGTCCCCGAGCAGTGGCTGTCCTAGTCAGGGAGACATGCAGCCGGCGAGAGACAGAGACATGCAGAGTGAGGTTAGATATTTATTTAGTGGGTTATGGGGGGGAAGGAAGAGGGGGAGAAGAACAGAGACAGAGAGAAACAGAAGGGGAGGGGAGAAGTAGAAGCTGCCTCTTCGAGAGGGAGAGGGAAAAGAGACTCAGGCTGCAAGCAGGAAGGAAAATCTGCCTGCCTCAGCGGATGGGGGAGGGAGTGGGTGTGGCTTGTCTCTTAAAGAGACAGAACAGATCATTACACCTGGTACAGACCCATGCAAGCCCCAAGATTGCTGCTTCAGTCTCTGAGCCCATATGAACCCAACCTAGTTGATTTGGTGGGTCATGTTCTCCTGATGTCCTCCATCCCCTCTGACTCTTACAATCTTTCTTCCCCCTCTTCCGCTGTGTTTCCCAACCTCCGAGGGGAGGGATCCAGTGGCAACTTCCGATTTAGATTCCAATTTAGACATAATGTCTGGCTGTGGGTCTCTGCATCCACTCCCACCTGCTGCCAGAGGAAGCCTCTCTGATGACAACTGGACAAGGCACTGATCTGGTCTTCTGGCAGGTGTCAACATTGACTTTTCCTAATTGGTGGAGCTGGGGAATGAAGACAGACCCTGCATGTAGTGTGGCAGGAGCTACACTGCCATCCCTAAGGCAGACAGAAAGACTGAGAAAATAGATTGATACAGTGATGCTTATCTATGACCCCAGCACTTTGAAAGTGGAGGCAAGAACATCAGAAATTCAAGGTCATTTTTGGCTACATAGGGAGTTATAGTGGTATATTATTTGTGTTTTAATAAACAAAGCTTGCCTGAAGATCAGTGCAAAGCAGCCACACTAGTCATCCATATACAGGCCAGGCAGTGGTGGCACACACTTTTAATCCCAGCAGCCACACTAGTTAGCCATAGAGGCCAGACAGTGGTGGCACACACCTTTAATCCCAGCAGCCACACTAGTTAGCCATAGAGGCCAGGTGGTGGGTGGTTGTACACATCTTTAATCCCAGCACTAGAGAGCAATATAAAATGTTACTAACTGGCATTAAAAGTGGGGGGTCTCTCACCAGACTCCCCATTACCCATGATTCTGTTGTTGTTACCAGAGTCATCTCCTGAAGCAGAAGGAGCATCACGGTCTTCATCCTGGGTCACCGGACTTACGCACTGCTCTGGCACCCTAATTGGTTTATCAACTCCTGGAGGAAAAACACATACAGCCCCCCTCACCTTTGCCAACAAGGGGTTTGGTTCCATCCATCTTCCTGTTTGCAGATCTTTCCAACGAACCCATCCTAGGCTCTGGGCCCTAACTTGTGTATGGTGCTCCATAGGCGAGCGCCCTTCAGCATCCACAGTCAAAAAATTTAAAATAAAGAGAATGGTGGATAATTGAGTTGCTGGGGAGAATTTATTTATTTTTTGAAAATATTGCTTGAGGGTCTGATTGGCTCTTTCCACAATTGCTTGACCCACCGGGTTATACAGGATGCCTGTTTTATGGGAAATTTCATAGAATGAACAAAAGGATAAAAAATTTTCCTTATATATGCTGGGTCATTATCTGTCTTAATAACCTCAGGTTTGCCCATATAGGCAAAAGCAGATAGGCAGTGTGCAAAGGCATCTTTTGCTTGTTCTCCTGAATGCAAGGATGCGAAAATTACTCCTGAAAAGGTGTCTACTGATACATGGACAAACACGTTTCCCTGCGGTGGTCAGGTGTGTAACATCCATCTGCCATAATTGATTTGGTCGTAACCCTCGTGGGTTAACTCCTAAATTGGGGCTGCTTAGGAAAGGAGCATATTGAGGACAAGAAGATGTAATGGCTTGTGCTACTTCTCACGTGCATCAAGTATGATGCCGAAGAGAGCGCGCATTAAGGTGAAATTCATCATGTATTTCTTGGGCGTGGTCAGAAGTAAAGCAAACATGTGTATGTTTATCTGCTAAATCATTGCATGCTGACAATGGCCCAGGCAGCCGGGTATGACTGCGGATATGTCCAACAAACAAAGGCTCAGTCCACTGCCAAATCAAATGCTGAACGCAGCTGAGCAAATGATGGACCTTAGAGGTAGGTGATATATGCAGATGTCTCCAGTGGCTTAAAGATGTGGGCCATATACACACTATCAGTATACAAACTTACAGGTTCCCCAGGGAAGAGCTGGAGTGCAAGGAGGCAGGCTGTTACCTCTCCAGCTTGGGCTGATACATCCCCCACAGGACCCTTCCATACTTTTCCTCCAGAAATCACTACTGCATTACCTTCAGGAGAAGCATCTGTAAAGACAGTATGCGCTGAGGGTATGGGAGATCCTCTAATCACTCGGGGGAATATAATGGGATGATTTTTGAATAGGACCATTAATGGAAAAAGGGTCCACTCATCATGGTGCTGCTGTAATTAATCTGCTGGAGATGGACCTTTTCAATATTGTCCATTGGGTTTTCCCTGCACAGGCATGATGGCAGCGGCAATCACCTGATCCTGAATGAAGTGCCCATCAATATCCCAGCAGATCCAGATGTATTCATTTAAGCTTTTTGCCTTATGTGGCCGCAAGGCTTCCTTACAGTATTTTTTTTTGCATTCTCAAATGCCAGCTGCTTAACTATGCGCATAGCTGTGGTCACATCACCAAACAATCTCCCTGCCAACTGCAATAGCCTATCCACATAGTCCTGAAATGGTTCTGAAGGCCCTTGTAAAACTTTTGACAGCTGATCCCCCATGACCTTGTTTGGCAGGGCTTTCCAAGCTTTGGTAACCGCAGAGGTCATTTGGAGATATACTGCAGGATCGAGCACAATTTGATTGGCCAAGTCAGCATAACCTCCTGCTCCAGTTAGCATGTCTAGGTTGCCCTGTGCCTGTCCTGCTTGAGCATTTAACCTAGCCATTTGTAAACAATTTTCTTGATATTCTCCCCTCCACAATAAGTAATCTCCTTCTGATAGTACCACACGGCATAGCTGCTGCCAATCACTAGGTGTAAGATTCAATGCCACAAAAGATTCTACTATGGCAAGAGTAAAGGGGGCCTGAGCACCATATGCCACCACAGCCTCTTTCAATTGCTTCATCTCCTTAAAGTTCAAGGCCACATGTTGTCTCAGCATCTGTCCTGGATTGTTGGGATCAGGTACCTCTATGACTGGAGCAACTGTGTGCCAGGGCTGAAAACAGACACCTCCTCTTCTTCCTGAGCCCTCTTTGGTCTCCCACTCATCTCTCAGTCCCCAATGGGCCCCCCTCCTTCCCCAATCCTCATTATAAGCAGGTGGGGCTGATGGCACACATAAAGAATCCTTCGCCTTACAGTGCTTCAGCCTTTTCTGAAGTACCTTAATTTCCTGCATTAGCTGTCCCTCCTCATCAGATAAACTATCCTCTGCACTAGAGCTGAGGCTGTCTTCCCCATTTTCTGACTCTGAGGTTATTGCTATCTGGTTTTGCGTCTGAAAGTGTGCAGACTTTGGCGCTAGCCTTGGTCCTGTGCCAGATTCCAAAGTTCCCCCTGGTACCCCCAACTCTTACTTTGGTCCCTATGCAACTCCTCCGCTGATCCTATGGACCAGCAAGTCTCCTCCTCCTGTATTTCTTCAAGTATTTCTTTAGCTGCTGCGACCTCCTTATTTTTAGTCTTATTTTTAGTTTATCAGTAAGCAGGGCTTCGCAGACCAGGCACCATAGCGAAAAGGTAGATATAGGGAAGCTATCAGCACCCTCCTTTTGCAGCAGTTTCTGCAAGTCTCTTTTTACCTGTTCCCAATCGGGGATGTTCAAACTCCACCTGTCAAAAACCATGGGCTTGCTGCGGCTATAGTCTTAAGAAAATCCTCGCCGGGTGGTGGTGGCACACGCCTTTAATCCCAGCACTCGGGAGGCAGAGGCAGAGGCAGGCAGATCTCTGTGAGTTCGAGGCCAGCCTGGTCTACAAGAGCTAGTTCCAGGACAGGCTCCAAAGCCGCAGAGAAACCCTGTCTCGAAAAAACCAAAAAAAAAAAAAAGACATACATATTAGGGGCTGGAGAGATGGCTCAGTGGTTAAGAGCACTGACTGCTCTTCCAAAGGACCCGGGTTCAATTCCCAGCACCCACATGGCAGCTCACAACTGTCTGAAGATCCAGTTGCAGGGGATCTGACACCTTCACACCAATGCAGATAAAATAAAAGTTAAATAAACCATAAAAAAATTAAAAAAAAAAAAGAAAATCCTCTATAGTTCTCTGTTTGATCACGGTTCCTTGTTGCTCTAACAATTTAGATATCTGATATATCAGTTCTCTCTTACTGCTTGTGGATCCCATTTTACCCCAATCCATCCTTACCGGCCTAGGACGACCCTGTCCGCTACCCCTTCTTTCTCAGATCTCGGTGGGACCTCCACTTTGCCACACCAGCACGGCAACTGTAGTTCTCTGAGTGAGGAACGTCAGGATTAACACACAGCACACTTCAGGGTCTGCAGACAAGCCTTTATTCCACTTTCTCACACAGTATATATAGCCCTCAGCAGGGGAGGCTGAGCCAGCAAAAGCAGGAAGCTCAGCACCGTAACTCACATGGCTTAGGGGTAAACATCCTTAAAAACATTGCTGAAAACAACAGATTGTTCCTGTTTTTGTTCCTGTTTTTGGAACAACCAACCACAAGAGTGCAAAACAGATCAAGTGGGGATGTGAAGGCCTGTCCTCAAGGGACCCAACACTTGGCATACTCTAGAGTCACACTAAAGAGTCTCTCAATGAGCCATTCTCTAGATAAGGTTGGTCTGTGGGTGTTTCTGGGGGCAGGGAATGTCTTGATTACTGTCTTAATTGATGTGGAAAGATCCAGTCCATTGTGGGTGGTGCCATCCCCTAGCTTTGGCTTCTGGGTTGTATGAAAGCCGAAAAAGTGAGCTGAGTACTAGCGAGCATGCTTGCATTCATTCTCTCTGCTTCAAGCTCCTGTGAGGAAGGACTGTAACCTGGAGTTAGGAGCTAAAACTAAATTCCTTTCTCCCCTTCATTGCTTATGTCAAGGTATTTTATCACAGCAAATGAAACTTGGAAAGCATCACAAAGAGATATTCAAAACAATAGAAGGACTGCGGTTTCTACTAATTTAAGTCCTCTCTCACACCAAAACCTAAACAAAGAACCTCATAAAACCACCTTACAAGCCGGGCAGTGGTGGTGCACGCCTTTAATCCCAGCACTCGGGAGGCAGAGACAGGTGGATCTCTGTGAGTTCGAGGCCAGCCTGGTCTACAAGAGCTAGATCCAGGACAGGCTCCAAAGCCACAGAGAAACCCTGTCTCAAAAAACAAAACAAAAAAACCTTACGATTTCATTTACAAAAGAAAAAGAATTGTTGCTGTTGTTGAGACGGGGTCTCTAATAGCACAGGCTGGCTTGAGTTTGTGACAGACTAGAAGATGATCTTGAACTTTCAATCCTCTTGCCTTTGCCTCCAGCGCTAGGATTACAGGCGTGTTCCACCAGACCCAGTCTCTACTGTCCTGACTGAACCCAGGGCATCAAGCCTGCCACGCAAGAGCTCTTACCAACTGAACTCCATTCTCAGTCTTCAGAGTCCAGCAAGGCTCCAGGGACAGACCTGACTGGGGTGGCAAGGGAATAAAGAAAAGACACAGACAGACACTCTGACAGAAAGCTAGGATTATGTGGTCTGGGTTCTCAGATAGAGAAAGCCTGCGGTGTTTATTAGATACAGTTAAACAGGAAGACAAGGTTATTGCATACAGATAAACAAGGAGGTGGGGTTTGTGGTAGCCGGCTGGATCAAGGGGTAGGATTAGCTAATCAGTCTTAGTAGGAGCAGGCTCTGTAGGCGAGCTGTCTTCAGGCCATAAACATCTCTGCCGGGAGAAAGCTACTCTGGACATTTTCTGCACACACTATTAACATTGGCACATGGAACCCAGCAGTGATGGCACATACCTGTAATCCCAGCACTTGGGAGGCAGAGGCAGAGGCAGGCAGATCTCTGAGTTCAAGGCCAGCCTGGTCTACAGGATAGCCAGCGCTACACAAGGAAACCCTGGCTTGAAAAAAACAAACAACAACAACAAAAAAAAACTTATCTCGAAAAACAACAACAGAAAATCCACAGTGGTGCGGAGGAAGCTTTTGCCATTTCCATCTGGATCGGAGGCTCAGGTCCCGGTTGTGGTCATGCCCTCATCAACAGCACATAGTCAGTACCTCACACACTCAGAACTTCCTACAGCAGCCTCAAGGAAATGGCTGTTTTTATTTTTTGGTTGTTTTTTTTTTTCTGGGGGAGGGGAATTCAAGACAGAGTTTATCTAACAGCCATAGCTGTCCTAGACTTTGTAGACCAGGCTGGACTCGAACTCACAGGAATCCACTTATCTCTGCCTCCCAAGTGCTGGGATTAAAGGTGTGTGCCACCACCGCGTGGCTGGAAATGTTTTAAGATAAGTGAAATAAATAAACTACATACATTTTAAAGGATTTATTTTGAATGATATGTATGTGTCGTGTGCAAGTTTATGCCCTAGGAGGCCAGAGGAGGGTTTCAGATCCCCTGGAGCTGGAGTTGCAGGCAGCTATGAGCTGTCACACATGGATGCTAGGAATCAAACTCAGGTCCTTTGCATTCTTAAACACTGAGTTATCTCTCTGGGTCACTAATAAACCATGTACTTTTACTTAATCTTTCGATTTTTGCTTCATGCGTAACCCTTACTGTAAATCTCATCCTTTGAGTAATATAACTTAGAAGGCCACATGAAGAGCCATTGTGAAGACACAGAAGCATCACTCTCTGTTGTCTCTAGCTCCAAATGCCCATGCTTAAATCTGAAAAGGATGCTCTCTGTGTCTTTCCTTAGTTTGCTTCACTCTAAGAGCAAGATAGTGGACCACAGTAGAGCCATGCCCTGCCAAGATGGCAAGTGTGCCTGGAGATGGCTTAGGGCAGAGCAGGCAGGGGTCAATCACCATCCTGCGGATTCATCCCTAAGTCAGCTTCTCTTCCTTCCCTTCTGTTCTTGATTCAGCTAACACCCCCAAAACTCACCTTCCTAGTCTTACCTCCCTCCAAGCTGGGCCATGTAACCCAGGCTGGCCTAGAACTTGAAATCCTCCTACCTCAGCCTCTGGAGTGCTAGAATTACAGGTGTACACCACCGCACCCAACTCACATTTCTTCCTGATCCCTTTTCTCTCTCACTCCCTGCTTTTTGATTCCCCTTCTTTCATTTTTTTTTTTAATTTCTGAGATAGGGTCTCATGGATCCCAGGCTAGCCTCAAACTTACTATGTAGCTGAGCCTTTGAATTCCTGAGCCTCCTGCCACCTCCCAAGTGCTGGGACTGCAGGCCTGCCAGCATGCCCTGCCTTCCTACTCGCCTTCCCATGCAGCCCTTTCTCGGCTAGAGCAGAAGCCATTGTGATTTATAATATTCGGGGTAATTATGTGAAATCACTATTCTATTCACTAGCAAATAGCTGAAAATTAATCTGAGATCCGGGTGTGCGGGCAGGGGCAGGGGGAGCTGTCCTAAGCCATCCTCCAAAGCAACTTGAATTTTAAATGATCTAATTTCCTTTTTCTTTTCCGCCCCCTCCCCCAACCAGGCAGGCTCAGCTTTGAGCTTCACCACATTGCTGGTTTCCTTGGTAACCACCTCCGGTTCCCACTCCAGCGTCTCTTGTTCTTCCTATTCTATCCTCCCTGTGAGTGTGGCAGTCAGGAGGAGCTCTCCTGATTCCAGAAGGGAACTGCTTTGGCTGTGGCCCAGGCCCCTGTTGGGTATTTGTATAGTGAGCAGTAATGCCCCACCCAGCACCCCAAGCCGGGCACAGCACTCAGGGTTCTCTGCTCTTCCTAAAGTCACATAAAAGGCCTTTCAAACCCTGTTGAATTTCAAAGCAAGTGTTCACCAGATGAAATGTGTTCCCTGGTCAGAGCCGGACAGGCGGGGTAGGTGTGGATTTTGAAGCCAGCACGGCTTGACATCCTGGTTCTGAGATTTATTTGCTGTGG
The DNA here is from genome assembly GCA_004026605.1 of Ondatra zibethicus. Taxonomy (NCBI): domain Eukaryota; kingdom Metazoa; phylum Chordata; class Mammalia; order Rodentia; family Cricetidae; genus Ondatra; species Ondatra zibethicus. The sequence continues at coordinate 2,109 of PVIU01026798.1, read as the reverse complement.
GCCTTGAATCTCTTGGGGCTTGTTTCTTGTCTCTAAAGAATAGAACATATATTGAGCTTTTCTGAAGACAAGTGTGCATGCCTGTGTGTGTGTGTGTGTGTGTGTGTGTGTGTGTGTGCACGTGCGCGCATAAATTCCCAAATATATAAGTACAACCTGCTTAGTCTGTGTAATGTTACTTCCATATTATGTTTGCAGGGCTGACCAATTGGTATTGGATACCCAGTTGGTGTGCTCTGATTTCTCCCACACTCACCATTCCTTGGTCGCCCTGTAGTTCTTTGTCTAGAGTTGAGGTCTCCTGGGCTTTCCCTCAAGTTCCTTTTTAGTCCTGAGCCCAGGGTCAAGGCCCAGTTTCTGGGCTCTGCCTTTACATCTAGTTGACCTGACATCTGTCAGGCACCCTGTCTGGAGGGACCACCCACCTCATTACCCATAAACTTGGGTGTGGGAATTCAAGATGGCACTCAGGCCCCAAGGTCAAAGTCCTTCACAATTCCAAAACTCATAGAAGACCTAGGCTCTGATTCTTTAGCATATGGTGACTCAAGGCAAATGAAGCTCTTTTCTTGGCTGTGTTCAGTTCTGGTAGGAAGCTGAGCAGCCACAACCAGGTGAGAAGCCTGGGACTGACTGTCAGGCAACTGTTCCAAGCCTTTACACACACAGACGGTATATTTTTCTTTTTCAACCCAGAGGGAAAAAATAAGACACAGGGAGATGAAATCTCCTATGCGTGGTTATGCAGCTAGTAAATGGAAGGGCCTGATCCCGAATCCGTGGGCTTACTTAGCATATACCTACCACACTGCCTCACATGGACAGTTGGGCTCTGACAGAGACAGCCCTAATGTCTGTGCCTATGCAGATGATTTCTGCCTGGATGGAGAAATATGAGCTCAATTGTGCTAGGAGGCAGAGCGGTGCAGCACCACCATGCACAGGGCCCCCGAGGCTAATAACCACACTCTGCTAGAATTGTAGGAAATTAGCTTTGATTAGTTGAGTCATTTTCCAGCAGTTCAGAGAGTTCAAATGAGACAGCCTAGAAAGACAGGGAAGATTGAAAAGATGTGGGAAGGAAAATGAGTCCCTCACCACTGGTGAGAAAAAGAAAACCTCACATGCAGGGATTACAAACCAAGTTTTTTGGCAAAAACAAATGCCTTGAGCCAGCTAGCTGTACGTGAGGGTGCAGTGGACCCAGCGAACGGAACCACTCCATGAGTGGGAAAAAGAAAGGGTGCTTGAGGAAGTCCAAAGCAGCCATGGCTACCTCTCATGGGAAAAGACTAGCCAAAGGCATTTGAGGGTGTCCAAAGCTACATGGTTACCTCTTGGGGGAAGAGAATAGTCAAAGGCATTTGGGGGTGTCCAAAGCTGCATGGCTAATTCTTGGGAGAAGAGAATAACCAAAGGCAGTTGAGGGCTGCATGTCCAAAGTTACATGGCTACCTTTCAGGGACAGGGAAAGCAGCAAAAAGGTGGGGACAGCCTTGCCAGTTATAAAGGGTGAGTAGCTGCTGGGAGGGAGGTGTGCAAGCTAGAACAGCCAAGAAATTTAGAGCAGCTTGCGGGAGATGAGAAGAGTCAGAAAGCTAGCATGGGGGCTTTCACGTGTGCTACAGGTGTGTGGTAATAGGGACTCGCGTGAGCTACAGGTGTGTGATAATAGGGACTCGCATGTGCTACAGGTGTGTGGTAATAGGGACTCACGTGTGCTACAGGTGTGTGATAATAGGGACTCGCGTGAGCTACAGGTGTGTGGTAATAGGGAATCGCGTGAGCTACAGGTGTGTGATAATAGGGAATTGTGTGTGCTACAGGTGTGTGATAATAGGGAATCTCGTGTGCTACAGGTATGTGATAATAGGGAATAGCGTGAGCTACAGGTGTGTGGTAATAGGGAATCGCGTGAGCTACAGGTGTGTGATAATAGGGACTCGCGTGAGCTACAGGTGTGTGGTAATAGGGACTCGCGTGAGCTACAGGTGTGTGGTAATAGGGAATCACGTGAGCTACAGGTGTGTGGTAATAGGGAATCGCATGTGGTACAGGTGTGTGGTAATAGGGAATCTCGTGTGCTACAGGTGTGTGATAATAGGGACT
>PVIU01026797.1:0-21451 GCA_004026605.1 Ondatra zibethicus | reverse complement strand
AGAGACACTGTCTCAAGGGAAGAGAGGGGGGAAAAAAAAAACAAAAACAAAAGGCTGAACAACAGGGGTTTGAGCAAAGACTGGTCACAAGGATGATTCTACCCCTTTACTCCGCCTGTTTAGACATGACTCTGTGCATGCCTCTTGGTGGGATCCCCACCCCCAGGAGAAGCTTGACTACATGACAGTTTCTAGCCGAATGTCAACTGTTTACCACTTGAGGAATACAACAAATGATTCTATTTGAAGTTTCTAACCCTTCCCTCACCTCCCCCCCAAAAAAACTGTACATGAGTTTACAAACATATTAACATATAAATAATGAGAAAGGTCCTAGGGAGCCTCCCCGTTGTCTCTGCTGGGGGTGAACACTGGAGGGGCACTGTCCCCACAGGCTTCATGTTGCTGTGAGGTCTTATGGCAGCTGCTCTGGATCCATTGCTGGCTTCTTTGGCACCTCCAGGTTCAACTGCCAGTCTCTCTTCCACTGTGCTCATGACGAGCTGGAAACCTTGAACCTGCAGCAGTGGCAGCTCTTCAGCCCGTCATCGCTCTGGCTCAAGCTCATGCTGAAAGGGACGCTTCCTCTCCCGACAGTGCTTCTTGTGGGCAGGCCAGTCCTTCTGCTGGCACTGAGAGCCACAATATCGAGCCACCTGGCAACGCCCACAGATATTGAACTCCCGAAGCTGAAACACAAAACACTGTGGCTTCAATATCACACTATCAAAATGTATGGAAACTGTATCTCAGCATCTGAAAAAACACAATAATAAAACCTTATGTGGGAAATGAAGTTCAGCACACGGTCCACACTGGACTCAAAGCCCATACCTCTTCCCCGTAAAAAGCCAGGTATGGTGCGTCACTCTTGCAATTCCAGCACTAGGACATCTAATGCAGGATTATGGTGATACCTGACCCAGTCTGATCTACATATATAGGGAGTTCCAGGCCAGGGTGGCTTATAAATTAAGAATCCTACCTCAAAAGTCACACGCACATATTGAGAGACAGTCACTGTAGCTGAAGAGCGTATGCCCTGTCTAGACAGGAACACCAGCAAAGGAAGAGTCACCCTAGTAGAAACCCAGGGCTACCAGGCATCTCCAGGGAAAAGCTGCTGGGCAGAAGTGGCAAGACTCAGCGTAGCACACCATACCTGCTTCTCAATCACTGTACAAGGAGGATAGTGACACTCATAGTAGGTACAGGAATTCTCTTCCTCTTCCACCACATCTCCATTGGCATTATAGTACCGGGTCACATTCAGGACAGGGAATTGTTCTTCTATAGGATCCGTGGGAAGCTGCTGGATGGCAAGCCAGTATAAGCTTTGCTCCCTGAAAGAAAGTAAAGGCTTCAGTCCACTCTGTCAGACCAGGTCAGCACAAGGAGAGAAGATACCTATCCAAGACAAGTAGGCTCTGCCCAGTTCTGGCAACTTGAGTTTGGCCTGCCCATCACTACTGCATAGACTAACCACTCCACATTAAAAACGTTTAATGTGGCACACACCTTTAATCTCAGCACTCAGGAAGAGGCAGGCGGATCTCTGTGAGTTCCAGGCCAGCCTGGTCTACAGAATGAGTTCCAAGACAGCCAAATATAAACAGAGAAACCCTATCTCAAAAAAAAAAAAACAAAACCAAAAGCAAAACAAAAAAAATTTAATCCTAGCCAGGTGTGATGGCAGTCAGAGCTATACAGTGAAATCTTGTCTCTCGAAAAGAAAGAAAGAAAGAGAGAGAGACCTGTCTCTCAGTAATACACAAGCCTAGTCTATCACTCTCCCCAATGCTAGGGCTGACAGGCACACAAAAGCATGGAGTCTGGCAAGCTTCGCTACTTGGTGCCTCCAGGAAGACCACCATCCTGCCCTTTAACCTAGGAAGCACCAACTACCATTAGCCTACTACTTCCCCTTTTAGGTCACAGCAATCCTTCCTTTCTGAAAATCCCTCCTGAATAAGTGAGCCAGAAGTAACTGACTATTGCAACAGGAACTGCGATCTGAGACTTGTGCTGCATGAAGAAGGAGAAATGCCCTCCTCTAAGAGATTCAGGTATTTGAATACTTGGTGCCCACCACTGTTTGGAAAGGTTTAGGAGGTACAGACTTGAAGGAAGTATGTCAGTAGAGACAGGCTGGGTTTAAAGCCTTGGGTTACTTATACTTTGTGCTCTCTACTTGATTTTTTTGTGGTTGAGGATGTAAACCATCAGCTTCCTGCTCTGGCTGTCAAGCTTGCTGCTTGTTCTATGCTTCCTGGTCATAACAGATTCTTATCCATCTGGAACTATAACCCAAATAAACTCCTTCCTTAAGTTGCTTTTAGTGATGGTGTCTTATCACAACCACAGAAAAATAATACAAAAATTAATGCCAGAGAATAGGATATTGCCATGACAGACTTGATTAGGTTGTTTCAGGGATAATTGTGGAGGTATTTGGAACTTTGGGCTAGAAAAACCAGTGTTCCAGCTTAATGGGTTGTTCTGTGGACATTTAGAAGACAAGAGTGTTGAAAGAGGCCAAGCATTGGTGGCACACGCCTTTAATTCCAGCACTTGGGAGGCAGAGGCAGGCGGGCAGATCTGAGCTCGACGCAGCCTGATCTACAAAGCAAGTTCCAGGACAGCCAGTACTGTTTCACAGAGAAACCCTGTCTTAAGAAATCAAAACACACAACCAAACAAAACAGAGTGTTGAAAGAAATGTACAGGATGTAAGCATAACTTGGGAAATGTTCATGTGATGTATTTGAATTAAGGATCTAGCTGGGGCTGAAGAATCAGCTGTGATTAACAAAAGACCAGTATCACTGAAATGAAACCCAACTGTAGAAAGTATTTCTTGTCAGCTAGCACAGAGTTGTGACCTACAAGGGGCCAATGATACATCTCAAGCAGAGAATCAAACTTGGTCATGTGTTAAGTCTCTCACACAGCAATGGTTTTGGCAGCATGGAGTTTCAGGACTGAAGAGTTCTTGGAAAACAGCTGAGATCCAGGAGAGGCCATTGGTTAAGTGAGCAGCCTCAGCTGATCCCAGCAAACTGGAAATACCAGGACTGTGGGATAAGCACCAAGGACAGCTACGAATGTGGAGCAGACTTACCATAAGACTACAAGATAAGCGGTGGCATGCTGTGGACGGCAGAGCTAGAAGTGGCACAGAGCTGCCTAAACCCTGTGGAGCCCAGAGATAATGTGTTTCAGATGTTCAACACTGAGTTAGTTATTTCTATCGTTGACTTTTGGTTTTATACCAAGATATCAACATCAGATTCTGGAGACAAGAAAAGAAGGGAGGCCAGGTGTTGTTGGCACACGTCTTTAAACCTAGCACTCAGGAGGAAGAGGCAGAAGGATCTTTGTGAGTTCGAGGCCAGTCTGGTGTACAGAGTGAGCTCTAGGACTGGCTAGATAGCTATTGAGAAACCCTGTCTCGAAAAAACCAAATACACATACATACGTATAGTATGTCAAGTTAAAAAGAATCAATTATGCCAGTTAGTTTTTGTCAATTTGATAGAAACTAATCACTTGGAAAGATGGAGCTTCAACTGAGAAATTACCTCCATCAGACTTGTCTGTAGGCCATACACAGGGGCATTTTCTTAAATGATAATTGATATAGGAGGGCCTAAACCACTGTGGGCAATATCAATTTTGGGCAAGCTGGCCTAGGCTGTGTGAGAAAAGTGAGCTAGCAATGCAGAAAAAGTCAATAAATAATGCTCCCAAAGTGGTCTCTGCTTTCAGATTCCTGATTGAATTTCTGCCCTTAATTCCCTCAATGATGGACTGAGACATGAATAAACCCTTTCTTCCAAGTTGCTTTTGCTCATGGTATTTTATCATATTAACAGAAACCTAACCAGGATAGCCCTAATATGACTGTTGGCTGCCCATAAGTGAGTATAACAGACTGTGTGGGGCTTTGGAGATGCATGGTTGGTTTCTCTGCACAGGGGCTGTTTAACTGAACTTTATAAATAACCTGCTCTCACAAACAAACCAGGACACCCACCGGACATCCTTCTCTGGCTGCATGTGCCCACAGGCTCAAGCACCCCCCCTGAAACACATATTCATTCTCTCCCTCTACACTCACTTACACACACATACCAGATATGCTTCATGGGTCCTAGTCCAATCTGGGTCTGCCTCTGCCAGTAAGAGGTACTACCTACCTGAAGGGCACAGCTTCAACCAAGCTTAGTAAAAACTGGCTGAGGAAAGGGTCACAAATCATCTGACCACAAACGTCAGCTCTCTACCCCCAGGACTGTAACTGCCCCTTTCCAAATAGAGTTTTTAACTGTAGTTGCTATATTGCATGATCATAAGGTATATTCAGAAGATTAAAGACAGCACTCAACCACAGGATAGTAAGACCATCGTGTGGGGATCCTACTGAATAGGATGTCTACTTCTCAGAAGGATGGTAGTTCAAGGTCAGTCTCAGCTACATAGCAAGTTGAAACCAGCCTAAGATACGTGAACCTCAAAAAAGAAAACTAAAAAAAAAAGAGTGGGGAGGGAGTGGTAAGACAGAACTGAAGACTCAAACCTCTAACATCAGAATAGGAAGCAGGAAACAAATCAAGCAGATTTGAAATTTGAGACCTTCACAGGGCTGCCTTCACACTCCACGAGAGCAGAGCAGCAGTTTGGCAACTGTCTTCTAAGGACCTGGAGACCAACACTAAACATAAGTATAGAAGGCTGGGTCCTCCCACAGTTCCTACCTACACTACATGAAGCTCTAGCATCACCTGAAAACAATCGCTAAAAGATCCACTTACCATCTATAACATCAACCTCACCAATGCTACTAGCATCTGTTGGGGTGGTCAGTGCAAGGAAGGCTGCTTAGACATAAGTACATATACAGAAACTCACATTAGCCCTCAGAAGAGGTCTATGATAGGTCAATGATATCTGTGTGGCTTGGGACTATGGGCATTTTCAAAGCCCTCCCCCTCAACCATTTCCTACTGGTTCCTCAGCTTTTCTCCAAAGCTTCATGAAGTTCACTGTGATAAGTCCCAGGTCCAGCAAGAACAGGACTTCCAGAATAGAAAGCTTGTACTATGCTGTTTTCAGGACCATAGGGAACCAGGAAACCAAGAGGCCCAGTCCCTAAGTTCTGTCCTACTACTTCCTTTAAACCACTGCTCAGGGAAAGCTGTTCAGCAAAGGAACATGACAGAAACCTAGCTGTGTGGCCCTGGGGGTCTCATTCCATCACATTAGCTAAAATGTTCTTACAGCCAATTACCAACAAAAATCAATCCCAAAAATTAATCATAAAAATTCTTCTAGCCAAGCATGGAGGTGTATATACACCTTTAGTCCTAGCACAGGGGAAACAGGCAGGAGAATCTCTGTGCCTGGTCTACATACTGTACATACTGAGTTCCAAAACAGTCAGGGAGACTGTTTCTAAGCCCTCCCCACCAAAAAATAAGAAAAAGGAAAAAATAGTTCCTTCTTCCATGAAGAAAAGAAAAATCCCCCCCCCCACACACACACATAAATGGTGGCAGGTAGGATATCAAGGTCCCAAAACACTCACAGTAAAAGAGCAAAAAAGGAACACAGAAACATGGGATGGCCCTTTAGGAGTCAGGGGTTAGCCAGGAAAGACCCACCTTTGTTTGCTGGAGGTCTCTTCAGCTTTGGGCCGCCAGCCCCATGGTACTAACTGCAGGTTGTCCAGACGATTGTCCACAGTCACAGCATTGAGATGTACAACCTGAAACCCGGGAGCCACACCTCCCCTGTGTCGTTCCCTAGGGAAAGACAATTTTTTTTTTCTTGGGGGAAAGACCCTCAAGCACTTCTACTTGAGCATGAATGTCCAACCACAGAAATACCAATCATGAGGTCTGAACTGGGCCCTTCCCTACCGAAGGGGGATACCAAGAGGAAGCCAAGCAACATCAGTGTGGCCAACACAAACAGGACCAGGCTGATGATTTTGCCCCTGAATGTAAAGGCTTTGCTCAGAGGGTAATGGAGAGAACCCCAAAACTACCAAAATAATCTAGAGACAAGTTCCATCTGGAAGGTCTCAACATTTCAAACCCCACCTTACACACCCAGGTTCAATAGTCCATTTTCTAAGGATGCAGTCTGACTCACCAGAAGGATCCAAAAGCAGAACCCCTTCTTCCACAGGCCTTGTCTCATCAGAATCTCACAAGTTGTTTAAAGTGATATGTACATTCCTTTGGGTTAGTAGTAAAGGCCACTAAAATAAACTCCTAGACTTAGGGAAGATAAGGCTAAGTCTGACTCCACTGGGTAGAGTGCCCTCTAGCCCTTAGGCATACTGTATGTATCCCAGCTCACATGGGGTTAGGTAGGGAGACTTAGCAGCTGGAAAATACCCACCACAGCAGCTCATGCAGAAGCCTGCCTGAGCCCCTTCCTCGGTTTTTGTCGAAGGCATATGCAAATATCTTAGCACCATTTCCATCGGCATCAACTTCCATTCGAGCCTAGGGAGGAGCACAAAGCAGAGTAGGTCTGTTGGAAAGCCTCCAACTCTCAGCAACATTTCAAATGCAGCTTAGAAAAATGCCAGAGGTACAGGTGACATCCTGCTTCAAGGACCCGAAAAGCACAGGGGCTTCTTCCTGCTCCACTCAGCCAAGAAACCCTCATGAACAACTTGGAAAATATTATAGACACCAAGAAATAAAGTTTCCCATCCTTAAAAAAGTCCAGAAACAGAGAGGGGTGGGGGTGGCACTAGAGATGTCTCAGCAGTTAAGAGCGCTAGCTGCTCTTTCAGAGGACCTGAACTTAATGCCCAGCACCCACATGGTGGCTTCACAACTGTCTGTGCCTAGTACAGACATTCAGGTAAACATTAATACACATAAAATAAAAATAAGTAAAGCCCCCCCAAAAAAATACTTGAAAGGAAAAAATAAAAAGCCCAGAAAGTTGGCTGGGATGGTCCATATCTATAATCTCAGCACTCAGGAAGTGAAGACAGGGAGAATGAATATTCATAGCTGGCTTGAGGGTGCCTAACAAGATCCCGTCCAAAAACAAAAGGGACACAAATAATTCCTGGATAAGTAGCAACTATGAAAGTGTGAGGTGCTGTAAAAGTTACTGGAGAGGGCGGCAGAGGAGCAGCAGAGCCTGCATCAAGAACACACTGAGGGCAGGATGCTCCCCAGTCAAGGTGCAGACTGGAAGAGAGCAACATTCAAAACAGGTCTGTTCATTTGGTTTAAGATATCTAATTATTTAACTTCAGCACTCAGTTCAGAGGTAAAGGCAGGTGGATCTCTGTAAGTTTGAGGCCAGCCTGGTCTACAGAGCAAGTTCCAGGACAGGCTCTAAAGTTACACAGAAATCCTGTCTTGAAAAATCAAAAACCTAGCCTGGTCTACAGAGTGAGTTCCAGGACAGCCTTCAAACCTACACACAAGAACTCTGTCTCGAAAAAAAAAAAGGAAAACCAAAACAAAAAAAGAAGAAAAAAAAAAGAAAAACCAAAAACCAACCAAACAAAAAAACCCAAACAAAAGATTAGTGATGGGGCGAAAGAGGTCACATGGGCTCTACTGGGCAGCATCTACTGTACATCCAGGCTGTCACAACCTGTTTTGGAGCTGAGTGCTCCTAAGTATCAGTGGTTATTCTCTTGTTCTCCCAAAACCAGGAAGGAAACTCATCTTCTTTGATGCGTGTTTCCTGAGCATCAAACAAAAATAATCCTTACCTCAAAGGAGTAGCTCTCCACCAGTGGTATGTCTTGCTCATCTATCAGTGTGTATTTGGTCTGAAATAAACCATGTTTCAAAGGTTACATCTGAGATCGATCTAAGAAACAGTAACAACTAGCAACAGCAGGAATCTGCAATATTTTCCAATGAGACAGAAAGTAACCGAATCTTAAGTGGGGCCTTAGCACAGCCCATAGCAATGTCGAAGCTGGGCATAGCCATACACACCTTTAATCTCAACACTCCAAAGTAGTGGCAGACAGAACTCTGAGTTCCAGGACTGCCAAGACCACATAGCGAGACTCTGTCTCAAAAAACAAAGAAACAAAAAACAAACAAAATAAAAAAATATGAAGTAAAAAGAAAAAGTCAAATTAGTCAAATTTAGTATGTTAAAAGTAAAACAAGGCAGGGTGGTAGTGGCCCACACCTCCACACCTTTAATTCCATGCACTCAGGAGGCAGAGGCAGGAGGATTATCTTTTGAGTTCCAGGCCAGCCTGGACTACACAGAGAAACCGTTTCGAAAAAACCAACCAACCAAACAAACAAAAAACAAAATTAAGCAAACAAAATACCACCACCACCAAAAAAAAAAGTGATCACATTTCCCAGAGTAATTAGGCTTCAGGACCCATCCACACCGGATAGTCCCTGACTGACAAGTGGTACTGAGGTTTTAAAGTACCCAGAAAATCAGTCATCACAAGTTTACTGAAGTAGAGGAAGGGGATGGGATTGCGATAGAAAATTCAGGTTTCAAATACTGCTTATTCAGTAGGTTGGGTAGTTTTTGCACGTGCTCACTGGATAGCGCTTCTTCCTCTGGTCTCAAATGTTCCTAGTAAAAGCTTTAAGGGCCAAGGCTGCTGCAATTAATTACCGAGTCGAAAGGCATCTAGGCTCCCATCCCTCCCTAGTCAGAAAGTTCTAGCAGCCCTTTCCTGAGCTCTTGCAAAAAATAAAAAAATAAAAAAAGCAAAGGAAAACAGGTTGGTCTTACTTTCCTGGAAGATCTTTCTAGGATCTCAGTTACCTGCCCCTACTTTCTGTCTGTTCCTCTCTCCCAGCAGCAGCTGCAGCCAGGGTGAGAGGAACAGAATTAAGGTCCACAGCTCCTGAACGGCACCAGCTTCAACATGTGGTGGGTGGTGGCCCAGGCGAGGAGTAACTGAGAACCTTCCAGCCCACCAAGATCAGGGCCCTGGCTCCCCGTCTGTGATCTAGGGAAGCCTGGGACTCGAGTGACCGAACATGGCCAGCCCTTGGGCAACGTTAAAACGCGCCGCCGCCGAGATCTACTGCGGACCAGCGACTCCGCTCGCCTTAGAGCTACGGGCCGAGGGCGTTACGGCGGGAGGCCGCCGCGTTTAAACCGTGCGGCCGCAGGTGCAGCCTGGCCGCCGGAGCCGCCGCAGGTTCCCGCCCGGGGCGACACAGGATGAACGCCGGGAACTGTTCCGCGCACGCCAGTCCCACACGAGTCCTGAGGCCGAGGGGCGCGCCCACGGCCGCGGGGAAGGTCCCCGCGAGGAAGGCGGCGCCCGAACCAAGCAGGCCCGCGCAGCTGCTCGCCCAGGTGCCCCAGCCCGCGCAGGCCTCGCCGCCGCTCCACACAGCTCACCTTCCCGGCCACCCGGCCGAGCCGCACGATGCCCAATTTAAAGTCGGTCATGGCCGGGCCTGCGCTCTCGGCAGGCGGAGCCGCTCCCTCCGGAGGCTCCCGATCGGGCCGGGCCGGAGAGAGGCCGCGGCACTCCGGGTCAGGCCGGGACCGGGGTCAGGCCGGGCGGGCCGCGGGCGGACGAGGCTGGGCCGGGTTCTGGCCACCGCCGCCGCCTCGCGCCCGCCGGACCTGCCACGCGCCGCCGCCACCGCCGCGCGCACACCAGCGAGCGGAGCCGAGGGCGGGGCGCGACCGGGACACACCCCCCACCGGCGGTGACCGACCAATTGCGGGACGCGCCCTCCGCCGGCCGTGGCGCGCCGCGGCTAGCCGACCAATAGGAATAGGGAAAGGGCGCAGGCGCGGTGAAAAAGAACCAAGTGCGGGGGGAGGGGCGAGCCGGGGGCGGCGCCTGCGCGGCGGCCGGCGCAACGTCAATTTCGCGGGAAGCTTTGTGCGCGCTGCGGCGGCTGGGGCGGCAGGAGCGTGTGATTTTGGTTGCGGTTTCTTCGTGACCCTTAGCCGCCTGCGTTTTCGTCTCGGAGCTGTGTACGGCAGGGCGACGTGGAACGTCTGTCCTTACGGGGCGGTTACGGCCTGGCACGATACTGTGTGAGAGGTTCAGGTCTCCAGAACCAACCTGCGAGGCAGCGGCGAATACCTATTCAGTGCCTCTCGGATCCGATGCGCCTTAGGTCTCCAAAGAAGGATAATAACCTTCGGTGAGGAGCCGGAGGCTGTGTTGGATATCTGTCTCGGAAAGGGAGACCTCATAGTCTCGAATCGTGACACAGCCGGTAAGGCCTAAAGCTCAAACCTAGGGCTAGGTTCCTCTGGCTTCAAGGTGACTCCAGGCATCTAAGGATCTGCAGACGTTGCTGGCTCTCATTGTTCTGTTTTGGAAATAGTTACCAAACGTCCCGAATGAAGCTAGAACTTCTCTCAGCCCTTGGAACTTCACAAGACTCCCAGATGCTTTGCTCAAAACGCACCTGCCCCACCAACCTCTTCAGACTTGTGATAGTGTCCCGAAGTTAAAAGAAAAGGGGCGGGATGCTTAAGATGGAGCAGCGTGTGTGTTTCCCTGGTAATAAAGCCAGTAGTCTTACTGTAAGTTCCTCCAAAATAGTAATTCGACACTTCCGCATGACTTGAAAGGAGACCCCAGGATACACCTGATGAGTCAAAGAGGCTGCTCCTGTTGAGGGGATCAGCCGTGCTTCACCCTATCGAGTACCTTCCTTGAGCTGATAAATCAGTATGAGGCAGCCCCAAGGTAGCTAACAATGAGATTGGCTCCTAAATTATGGCTTTATAGCCTATTTAGTTCCTTTACTAATCTACACTCAGAAATCCCTACCCCCAGAGCTCAGGCACTCTATCCCTTTTAGGGAAGACATAATAGATGTAAATATTATAACAGGGTGGTGGTGACGGCATTCGGGAGGCAGAGACAGGTGGATCTCTGTTAGTTCGGGGCCAGCCTGGTCTACAAAGTGAGTTCCAGGACAGTCAGGACTGTTTCACGGAAAAATCCTGTGTCAAAAAAACCAAAACAAACAAACTTATAGTTTTCCTCTATTCTTAAGATCCAGTAGGATTTCCATCATATTCTAGTTTCCCTCACTCAAGTAGCTTTCATTATTTTTGTTTAGTTTTTGTTGTTGTTGTTGTTTGTTGGTTTTTTGAGACCGGGTTTCTCTGTGTAACAGTCCTGGCTATCTTGGAACTTACTTTGTAGACCAGGCAGGCCTCGAACTCACTGAGACTCACCTGCCTCTGCCTCTCAACTGCTGGGATTAAAGGCATGTGCCCCTATTGCCCTGGCATTTAGATTATTTATGTGTATGATTGCTTTGCCTTCATTTATGTATGTGTACTATGTGTGTGCAGAAGGTGTTTGATGCCATGGAACTAGAGTTAATGTTGTGAGCCTCCATGCGGATGCTAGGAACTAAATCAAGGTCCCCTGCAAATGCTCTTAACAACTGAGCCAATGCTGCAGCTCTATGGCCAGCATTAAAGGACCTGGTCACCTGAAATCTGTTTCAGTGAGTCTACCCAACCTAGAAATAATCTTCATTATTGAAAACACCATATGGAAGCTGGGCATGGTAGCACATGCCTTCAGTCCCAGCACTGGGGAAACAGTGTCTGGTGAGCGATCTTGGTGAGTTTAAGGCCAGCCTGGTCTACATACTTCCTGGACAGTCAAGGATACATAGAAAAATCATGTCTCCAAGAAAACAAAATAAAACATTCTAATCCCATCCATGAGGGAAGAACCCTGATGACCTCATTATCTTTGGGTACTGTTATATTGGGAATTAAATTTGAACGTGATTTTTTTTAAGTTCTGCATTAATTTATTTTCTGAGTGCATGATTGGGCACTGGTTCATTTATGTGAGTTCTGGGTTCTTAGATCATCAGGTTTGGCAGCAAGCATGTCTAACCACTGAGCGATCTCACCAATCTGTCTGTCTTTTTTTTTTTTTTTGAGGCAGAGTCACAGACTGACTTCAAAATAGCTTTCCTGCCTCAAACTTCCTGAGTGCTAGGAGGTTGGTGTATGCTAGCACACTCAATTTCTTTAGAAAATGTTTTTATATTTATGGTGTACATACATGTGGCAGTCAGAAGATAACTTATGGAAGTGGGTTCTTGTTGCCATGTTAGTTTCAGGGATTGAACTCAGATCATCAGGCTTGGCAGCAAGCGTATTTACTTTCTGCCTCCTGACACCCGATCTCTTTTTTAAAATTATTCATTTTATGTGCATGAATGTTTGCATCTATTTACATATGCTATGCATACAGTTCCTGAGAAGACTGTTGGATCCTCTGTAACTGGAGTTGCAGATGGTTATCAACTGCCATGTGGCTGCTGGGAACTGAACCCGGTCCTCTGAACAAGAAGCAAGTGCTTTTGACTCCTGAGCAACCTCTCCAGTCCCATGCCAACTTCTTAACATTCAAACCACAGTAAGGCATAAAACTGCATAAGATAACTAGGGAAGAAATGCCTCAGAGATGAGGAAAAGGCTGAACCTTGAACATGCTTATATCAAGGAGAAAATAACTAGAAAGAGCACAACTCAGCAAGGAGAACCAAGAAGTCAGCTAGGAAGGAAACACAGAGAAGTTGGTGGCCTAGAAGCCAGAAACGGGCAGTGTTTTTGTGGCAGACATTTATGATAGGCCCAGTAAGGTAACAATAAACAGTGAAACAATGGATTTAGCATACCTTGAAATGTATAGTTTTGGTTGAGGAACAAGTACCAGTGTTTAAGGAATAGAAGGTTGGGCATTGTGGCACATGCCTGAAATCCCAAGCATTATTGAGGCAGAAGCAGGAAGACTTAAATCCATCCTAGACAGTAGTAAATTGTTCCCAGGTCAGCATGGGATTCATAGTACTTTCCAAGCAAATCTGAGCTATACAATGAGACACTTTTTTTGCGGGAGGAGGGGTTTGAGACAGGGTTTCACTGTAGCTTTGGAGCCTGGCCTGGAACTAGCTCTTGTAGGCCAGACTGGCCTGGAACTCACAGAGATCTGCCTGCCTCTGCCTCACCAGTGCAGGGATTAAAGGTATTAACGGTATGCACCACCACTACCTGTCTGAGATACCATCTTAAAGAAAGTTAACAAGCCTGTAACCCCAGAATTTGGGAGGTGGAGGGCAGAGAATCAGGAGTTCAAGGTCATTCTTAGCTTTATAGGGAATTTAAGGCCTGCCTGGGCTAAATGGAACCCTGTCTCAAACACAGCACAGTTTTAAAAAGAGAGAAAGAATTAGATTTTGCTGAACAAAGGAACAGAACTAGGGTCATGGCTAGCAAGAAGATGTCTCAGAATTTTGTACAGTGGAAGAGAAATATCACAATTGTTCACCCCTGGAATTGAGAGTGACAAGATGGCTCAGTAGATTTGTAAAGGCACTTACTATACAAGCCTGGTGACCTGAGTTAAATCCCTAGAACTTATGTAAAAGTAGAAGGATGGCTGAGAAGGCTTTAATGGATAAAGGTGCTTGCTGCCAAACCTTAGGACCTGAGTTCAATCCCTGAGACTCAGATGGTTGAGGAATGAACTGACTCCCAGACTCCAAAAGTTGTCCTATTATTTCCAAAGGTGTGGGGCTGGAAAGATGGCTCAGCCATTAAAGGCTAGGCTCACAACCAAAAATCCAAAGGTGTGCTGTGGCATGCATATGCTTCTCCCAATAATACATAAGCCAGTTGGGGATTCAATTCCCAGCAGACATGTATGCAGGTGAAACACCAATGTACATAAAATAAAAATAAATTATTTTTAAATAAATAAATAAGCCAGATGTGCTGTTACATACTTTTAATCCAGGTATAGATAGGTTGATCTCTGAGTTCAAAGCCAACCTCATCTACATGTTGGGTTTCCAGGATAACCAATACTACATAGAGAAATCATTTCTCAAGTAGAAAGATAAACAAGTAAATTAAAATGTAAAAAATTAAATCATTTTTGTAGCTGGACTTGTTATCCCATGTCTTTAATCTCAATACTTGAGAGACAGAGGCAGGATCTCTGTGAGTTCAGGGCCAGCTTGGTCTACATAGGTCCAGAACAGCGAGGGCTATTTGTGTTGTAGATTAGTTAAAGATGTATTACATTTGTTTATGTAATGGAACATTTGTTACTTTTTTTTTCTGGTTTTTCGATACAGGGTTTCACTATAGTTTTAGAGCCTATCCTGGAACTAGCTAGCTCTTGAACAACAAGCTGGCCTCGAACTCACAGAGAGCCGCTTGGCTCTGCCTCCGGAGTGCTGGAATTAAAGGTGTGTGCCATCACCACCCGGCATGGAACATTTGTTTAATGATGCAATGATGATGTATTCTTTTTTTTTTTTTAAGATTTATTTATTACATATACAGTGTTATGTCTGCATGTATGCCTACAGGCCAGAAGAGGGCACCAGATCTCATTATGAATGGTTGTGAGCCACCATGTGGTTGCTGGGAATTAAACTCTGGACCTCTGGAAGAGCAGCCTAGTGCTCTTAACCCCTGAGCCATCCTTCTAGTCCCTGTGTTGCATTCCTTTATGTTGCACTTGTTTACCTCTGTGAAACTGTGTTACTTTGCCTGTCTAAAACACCTGATTGGTTTAATAAAGAAATGAATGGCCAATATCAAGACAGGAAAAAGGATAAGGAGGGCTGGCAGGCAGAGAGAGAATAAATAGGAGAGATCTGGGAAGAAAGGATCAAGGAGTTAGAGGAGGACTCCAGGGGCCAGCCACCCAGCTACACAGAAAGCCATGGAGTAAGAAGTAAAGAAAGTTATATAGGATAAAGATAAAAGCCCAGAGGCAGCTGGGTGGTGGTGGCGGCAGCGGCACACGCCTTTAATCCCAGCACTAGGGAGGCAGAGGCAGGCAAATCTCTGAGTTCCCGCCTAGCCTGGTCTATTATAATTTTTAAAATGGTGGGAGGGAGTCATGCCATACAAAAGGGCTCACACTAGAGGTTTGTTGAAAGAGGAGAGGGAGGGGGGCAGAAACCAGCCCCTGGGGATGAATGGTGGAAAACAGTGCCCACCTTTTAAAAGGGAATGTAGCAAATGCGCACAGGAGGTACTGTTAGTGGCTACAGCTGAGGACAAATCCTGTCAGGACCCCAAGTGCAGGCCAGTGTAGATGCCTGACTACTAACATTCATCCTTTTTACTTATCATAAAAAAGGTGAGTTAGAGGGCTGGAGAGAAGACTCAGTGGTTAAGAGCATTGCCTGCTCTTCCAAAGGTCCTGAGTTCAATTCCCAGCAACCACATGGTGGCTCACAACCATCTGTAATGAGGTCTGGTGCCCTCTTCTGGCCTGCAGGCATACACGCAGACAGAATATTGTACATTGTGAGTTAGAAAGGGGTAGCAGGTGAGAAAGAAATGTGGATGCCCTCTTCTCGAGACTACTGCTGGCCTGGGGGACCTGGGGCCAGGTCCTCGGGTACCTGGCTGTTTCACTTCACTGTCCAGGATCTGTGGAACTGTCAGGCACTGCTTGGACCTGACAAATGTTGTTTGAAGTGGATCTGAGTCAACTCCCTGGAGCTCACAAGAACTTAAAGCAACTGTTCCTTTGTATCACCACAGCAGCACCTTGACACCCTCTTTCTGTCTAATTCACCAGGAGGCACAGGTGGTTGCTTACTGGGGCAGTCATTGTAGTGTTAGTACCTTTTAAATAAAGGAATAGTAAAGAGTTACATAAGAAACTGTTCTGTGAGTCTCTTTTCCAAATCTGGGGGGACATGGATACCTCTGGGGTGCTGTTGGTTCTCACCACCTGGACATGTTTGGCAGTCTTCTGCTTCCAGCTCTGTGGCTAGCAGTTGGTAGTCCTGTAACAATAGCTGATTAGTTGTTTAATCAGAGATTTTTGAATGTATCATTGAAGATACATGGAAAAGAAATTGATGAGACAGGGTATAGTTGTTAAAGACAGGAAAATGAGGAGAGGGATCAGGAAGAAAAGCATCCACTTCTATATGGTATTCCCAATCCTGTAGAGTAAAGGGCAGCTGCGAGATGAAGCCTCTTTCTTCTGGAACTGGGGACAAGACAGTTGATCTTAGTGTCTTCTGAAGCTTAGGGGAAGAGGATCGCAGTCCTGAGGACTGTCTCCATCTCTGACTTCCATGTTGCAGCAAACCTAGACAGAACATTTACAGAGGGAGAGTAGACAGACACCAGCAGGTTTTGGAGCAATGAAGAAAAAAAAAAAAGATGGAGAATTCTTTCTTAGTTCCCTGACTGTCTGGTCCAAAGAATACTGAGGTCTGATTTTATTTGAAAGGAGTATTCAGTGGGATTCCAAGACATTGCAACGGAAGCAAGAAAGTGTGACACAGTTCCAAAGAATGAGGCAGAGGAAGATTGAATGGACACAGCGAGAGGAAGCTTCAAAGGCCTGAATACACTGGCATCCCAAGGATCTAGAGAGGATATGATTGAGTAGGCACAAGCTGTTCAGTACTTTGTCATGCAAGAACATGACCCATGGGCTCTGAGCCCTAGAAAGACACAGTTGCTTGGTACTAGAATTTCTTGAAAAGCCAGGAGGTGAGGAGAGGACTGTGCTCGAAAAGTGAAGCCTCCCCTTCAGGAGAACGGTCAGAGGCCGGCAGTCCTGCCAGAGACCCAGTTGCCAGGATTGAATGGAAGGTGAAGCTGCCAGTGAACGAGAAAGCAGATTTGTTGCAGGTGGAAGAGACCAGAAAGCAGTAAAGGGTATTTGGGCCAGATCTGACTGCAAAGATGGATGAGTTTAGAAGCCCTTAAATAGGACACTGAGTGCAAAAGTTGGAGGGAGAGATGATGCCAGTGTTCCCATGAGTGAGGCAGATAAGTGAGACCCAAGGGTCTGTAATTCCTACTGTCCCAGGAATTCAGAAAAGGCTGATTTCGAGAAGGCACAGACTGTTCAGTGATTTGTCAAACACAGCAGGGGCCAAGGGCTCCAATCCCAAGAGTCGTGGTTGCCTGGTACAAGGGCTTAATGAGGCCAAAAGGCAAAAAACTACGTTCAAGAGGCGAGTCCTCGCTCATGGGAAATGGCCAGAGGTGGAGAAGGTGGGGGGGTTCACCAATCATGCTGGTGTTTGATGGAGGGGCCTAGTGATCTGTTAGTTGGAGCAGTGAGACTATCATATGTAAACTGGGTTCCAGGGTCCCTGTACTCCTTAGACTGCCAGCAGGAAGGAGGAAGTGCCAGGAGAGCCTTCCCAGTCAGGGAACCAATGTTATTGTTTATTTTAAAATGCCACAAAGAGAAGTCATGTCATACAACAGGGCTCACATAGGTTTATTGGAAGAGGAGAGAGAGAGGGCAGAGACTGGTCGCTTGGGACAAGAGTGGAGGAAGAGAAAGAAAGAGAGAGGGAGAGAGAAAAAGAGATGGGAGGTGGGCAAGGCCCACCGTTTAAAAGGAACCTTAGCAAATAAATGTGCACAGCCTGCTCTTAGTGGCAGCAGCTGAGGACCCTAAGGGCAAGCATGAATACATGGTCTACAGGAGTTCCAGCACAGCCAGAGCTGTTACACCGAGAAACCCTGTCTCGCAAACCAGATAAATAAATAAATAAATAAATAAAAGGTGACCGGTAGACAGGATAATTTAAGAAAAGCTGGCAAACTGGGCAGTGATGGCACACACCTTTAATCCCAGCACTCGGGCAGCAGAGGCAGGCGCATCTCTGTGAGTTTGAGGCCAGCCTGGTCTACAGAGTGAGTTGCAGGACAGCAGGTACTGCACAGAGAAGCACTGTTTAGAAAAACGAATTTTACCCCCCCCAAAAAAAACCCCACAAAGTTATCTTAATTCCTCATGCAACCCTGGTGACCTAACATTTAGTTTATCACTTCCCATCCACTGTTCCTCAGTGACCATTTTATAACCTTTGTTAAAGTTCTTCAACAGCCCTTTGATAAAAGGATTTTGGAGGCTGCCAAGATCACATATATGGTTATTATAAAGACATAAGTCCAGGCCGGGCTATGGTGGTGCACGCCTTTAATCCCAACACTCAGGAAGCAGAGGAAGGTGGATCTCAGTGAGTTCGAGGCCTGCCTGGTCTACAAGAGCTAGTTCCAGGACAGCTAAGGCTGTTACATAGAGAAACTCAATCTCAAAAAACAAAACAAACAAGTCTTAAGTCCAACTCTCCAAAAGACCACATTCACACTTGATCCCACTCCTGAATGTGCATTTACATTTCCTCGAATACCTCTACTAACCCTGTGCTTAAATCTGTTAAAAAAATCTCTTCTTAGCCAGGTGGTGGTGGCACGCCTTTAATCCCAGCACTCAGGAGGCAGAGGCAGGCAGGTCTCTGTGAGTTTGAGACCAGCCTGGTCTACAGAGCTAGTTCCAGGACAGGCTCCAAAGCCACAGAGAAACCCTGTCTCGAAAAACCAAAAAAAAAAAAAAGGAATCTTGACTGCAACTAAGTAGGGATCCCTAAACAAACAAACAAACAAAAAAACAACACTTCTCAGGTTCTTAAGCATGGATCAGTAACTCTTGTTTATGTCCCATTGCTTCTATTACCCCCCAAAAATTCAAGTATAAAAGACTTTGTCCTCTGCTGGTGAATAGAGCAGTTGACAGGTGATTTTTTTATCATGATTTCATCAATGAATTAAACGCTTGATGAATTCACAATTTGGTGGCAGTTTTAAGAGGTGGTTGGTTAGAAGTAGGGTCTGGTTGCAGAAATTAGGTTGTTAGGTATATATCTTTTGGGGGGACTATAGATGTTCAAGACAGGTCTCACTATGTACCTCTGGCTGTCCTAGAACTCACTCTGTAGATCAGGCTGGACTTGAACTCAGAAATCTACCTGCCTCTGCCTCCTGAATACTGGGATGAAAGGTTTGCACCACCAATTGTAATGGTCTGCTCTGTCCCTTTAAGAGACAAGCCACACCCACTCCCCCCACCCCCATCTGCCAAGGCAAGCTGATCTTCAGCTTCCAGCCTGAGTCTTTCCTTCTCTCTCTCTCTCTCTCTCTCTCTCTCTCTCTCTCTCTCTCTCTCTCTCTCTCTCATACACACACACACTCTGCTTCTCTCTCTGCTTTTCCCTCTTCTCCCCTTCCCTTCCATAACCCACTAAATAAATATCCAACCTCATTATGCATGGCTTGCCTATTCATGTCTCTGTGTCTTGCCCGCCACATGACCACCGGCCCAGGACCAGCTGCCTTTGGAAACTTGTGGCGTGGTCTTGTTGCATGCCCATCTGTCTGTTTCTCCTTGTGGGACTGGCTGCCCCATGGAGGTCTCTCACCCACCATGCAGCTCCCTGCCAGGGACCTGGCTGCCTTGGTAGCCTGCCATGGTCTTGGGACCCACTGCTCGCTGCCTTC
The DNA here is from genome assembly GCA_004026605.1 of Ondatra zibethicus. Classification (NCBI taxonomy): domain Eukaryota; kingdom Metazoa; phylum Chordata; class Mammalia; order Rodentia; family Cricetidae; genus Ondatra; species Ondatra zibethicus. Next base: position 2,113 of record PVIU01026797.1, on the reverse strand, counting down.
CACTGCTGGAGGACTGTGGCATGGTCTCATGGCCCGGTGCCCACTTCAGCCACTCAGGGACCTGCAGCATTTTACTTTTACCATTACACCAATGCCCATTGAGAGGTACTTTTTAAAGGATATCTTATTTCTTTCTTTTTTTTTAATGGTTTTTCAAGACAGGGATTCTCTGTGGCTTTGGAGTTCCTGTCCTGGAACTAGCTCTGTAGACCAGGCTGGTCTTGAACTCACAGAGATCTGCCTACCTCTGCCTCCTGAGTGCTGGGATTAAAGGTGTGCGCCACCACCGCCTGGCCTGGGATATCTTATTTCTATCTCTCTTCTCTGGCTGCTGTGTGGTAAGAAACTCGGCTCCTCCATGCCCTTCCAGTAGTCACCAGTCCCTGGTAGCAATTTTCTCACAATTCTTCATCCTCCTGTTGCTGGTTCCAAAGTCAGTGCTACTTTATATGTGCATGATATATGATACAAGTTCATGTGTGTATGCATATGTATGTGGAGGTCAGAGATTGATGTCAAATGTCTTCCTCAAAAGCTCTCCAACTTTAATTTTTTTTAATTGAATGTATTTGAGTATTTTGCTTGCATGTAGGTCTGTGCACTCCATGTGTGCCTGTTGTTTTCAGAAATTAGAAGAGGCGACTGAGTGCACTGGAACTAGAATTATGACATGATGATCAACAATGTTGGTGCTGGGAATCAAACTCAGGTCCTCTGCAAGCACAGGTGGCTGAAGCATCTCTCCAGCTCCCCCACCTTTCTTTTTGAAACAGCATCTTTTTTTTTAATAGATTTTTTCATGATATTTATTGAGCTCTACATTTTTCTCTGCTCCCCTCCCTGCCTCTCTCCTCCCCCTTTCAACCCTCCCCTCAAGGTCCACATGCTCCCAATTTACTCAGAAGATCATGTCTTTTTCTACTTTGTATTCCCATGTAGATTATATCTATGTAAGTCTCTCTTAGTGTCTGCATTGTTGTATAGATTCTCTGGGATTGTGGTTTGTAGGCTGGCTTTCTTTGCTTTATGTTTAAAAACCACCTATGAGTGAGTACATGTGATAATTGTCTTTCTGTGTCTGGGTTACCTCACTCAAAATAATGTTTTCTAGCCCCATCTGTTTTCCTGCAAAATTCAAGCTGTCGTTATTTTTTTCTGCTGTGTAGTGCTCCATTGTGTAAATGTACCACATTTTTTTTTTATCCATTCTTCAATCGAGGGGCATTTAGGTTGTTTTCAGGTTCTGGCTGTGACAAACAAAGCTGCTATGAACATAGTTGAGCACATGTCCTCATGGCACGATTAAGCATCTTTTGTATATATACCTAAAAGTGGTATTATTGGGTCTTGAGGAAGGTTGTCTCCTAATTTTCTGAGAAATCGCCACACTGACATCCAAAGGAGTTGTACCAGCTTGCATTCCCACCAGCAATGCAGAAGTGTTCCCTTTTCCCCACTGTAACATGAGGGCCAGGCTGCTGGTTGGGGTTTCTGTCCTGCCTGGTTGTGGCAGCCATTTAGCCCCAAAGAAAATCAAACAGAGGGTCTACATTAAGTTGTAAACTGATTGGCCCATTAGCTTAGGCTTCATATTAGCTCCTGTAGCTTATATTAACCCATTATCCTTATCTATGTTAGCCACATGGCTCAGTACCTTTCTCAGTGGGGCAGGTCACATCCTGTCTCTTTGGTGGTCCAGGCAGGAGTGCCAAGGGAGCTTCCTGCTTTCCAGAATTCTACTGTTCTCACCTCTATTTCCTGTCTGGTTTTCCCGCCTATACTCCCTGCCTGGCCAATCAGCATTTACTTAAAACATGATTGACAGAATACAGACAATTCTCCTGTGCTACCCCACAACCTCTCCAGCATAAGTTGTCATCAGTGTTTTTGATCCTGGCCATTCTCACAGGTGTAAGATGGAATCTCAGAGTTGTTTTGATTTGCATTTCTCTGATGACTAAGGATGCTGAGCATTTCCTTAAGTGTCTTTCAGCCATTTTAGATTCCTCTGTTGAGAGTTCTCTGTTTAGGTCTGTACTCCACTTTTTTTTTTTTAAATTGGATTACGTGATCTTTTTTCTTTCTTTTTTTTTTTTTTTTTTTTTTTTTTTTT